>VZTM01002625.1:385673-402077 GCA_013400555.1 Jacana jacana | reverse complement strand
AAAAGAATAATCACATAAGCCCCAAATCCTACAGGCTTAATAGCAAGAAGCCTTTGTCTCAAATGGGAAACACTACACCTTTCCCAGATACTTGATAAGCAGCTCGTTATTATAAAACTCAAGGGTGAAACAGCAACAGTGCAAGAAAGCAGCTTTGCTTTAAGATTCCAATAACAGCTGCATTCAGCAGCAACAAGGCTGACAAAACCACAGAATTTCAGACAGATAACTTTCCTTCAGTAGGGCTTGAGCAAGGGATGCTGGGTTCCACCTCCAGGTTGTCTCACTTTATCCATCACCCAGAAACTGGATGAAATAGCTCCCCAAGGAATAATGCTTAAACAGAGATACCGCTTCTCCCATGCTGGCTCTTAGGCTGGTTTTAAGGGAGATGAACTGAGCAGACAGTTAACTGATAAGCTAATGTATTTTCCATAAAGTGAGATCTTCTATGTTTACTTCTACTGCTGCCAAGCCAATCGTTGCCAGGCTAAAACCAAGTGCTTCCAAGTAACGCTTTTATTTATAGCTTGTTACTTTGCACTAGCTTTCGAGACCAAGAACACCTAAAGCAGCTTTTTAAAGTGGTTCAGACAAGCAAAATGTTTTGGAGGGGTTAGGGACAGAGAGCAGGGTGCAGCAGCACCACTGAGAAAAGTTTATGCCAATAACATGCTGCGAGAACAACATTTCACAAGGCAGATGACAGCTAGGAAACTCCTGTAATTTGGTAGTACTGCACAGTTCTGGAGAAGCAAGTACCTCTCAGTTGCACAGCACTCAGATTTCAGATTCTTATCAATATCTACAAGGAACTTCCTGTTGAAGTGTCTTAGTCACTTCACTCATTGCTACTGCTTTGCAAACTCATCCAGGATGTTCTGGGAAAACCCCTGGTCAAGGGCAACCATCTAATTCACCGTGAGAAATTTCCATCCATGTCCAGTCTCAAGCAATTTGTTACCATGGTCAACACCTCTGCCTTCCACACTTCCAGCAGACTTCAGATGGGACGATTTAATCAGATATATACTTTGGCAAAAATAATCAGGTATTCTGAAGTACAGAACAGCAAATATTTCTACATACAGGATAAACTTAAGGGGCTGAAGATGTAAGAGCCTCAAGTTCCAATAGAGCAATTTTGAGCAAAAAGTCTATATGGAATTTAGGCATTAAACAGAACTGTGGTACAGTGCAAAGCTCTGTGCCACCCCAAGTAATTTTATGCTCATTGTAGAGCATAGATTACAAATCCTTGAACTGTGAACTTCACTTGAGATTAGAGAGCTACAAACTTGGTTTCTTAGAAGTATAGGAAGCCCCAGGAAAAGCCATTTTTAATGAGATGCCTCAAGCGCAAAGAGATGGTCTTACCACTCTGGTTCTCTGTAGTATCAGCCTCATGAATCTGATTGTCAAACCACATGTGTGCAACCGTCATGCGATTCTGTGTCAGAGTGCCTGTTTTGTCAGAACAGATAGTGGATGTGGAGCCCAGGGTTTCCACAGCTTCCAGGTTCTTCACCAAGCAGTTCTTACGAGCCATACGCTTGGCTGTTAGTGTCAAACACACCTGAAGACAAGGAAGACGATGACAGGTCAAGATGCATTTATGCACTAACACGCTACCACCCAACTCATTATGGGCATGGAATGACAACCACTTTCCATGCTTTGTAGGGATTCCCTAACTCCATGCTCACCCTTCCAGTGCAAAATAAACAGCTACACTTAGGCCCAGCTGCCAGATTGACATGACTTTTCCTCATCACAAAACCTCCAGAAAATACTTGCAAGGTTTCAGTCTCCCAGTTCTCAGCTCATTAGGAAGCAAATAACATGCCCTAGATTAACATTTTAGTTAAAGTTGCAGTTCCACCTATTTTGAAAGTTCCTATGAGGCCACATGAGAAAGCCCCATATAGCTCTGGTGATAGGGCTGCAACTTACTGGTGTAGGAAGCGACAAGCCCCAGCTACCCTTTTGTGCCAGAGGCCCGTAGCTGGTTGCAGCTCCTAGCTGTTCATTCCCCAGTTCAGTTGCTGCTCTGCTTCTTAAGGCTGGATGGACACCTCTAGCCCTATCCACCACTACCCTCTACACAGCTGCATGCACCTAGATGCTGCTACTGCCTCTTCGGGAAGCCAAACTTACAAGAACCTCTGCCAGGTGCCAGATCAAAAGCTGAGACTAGAGAGTGAAGTTTGCTGGATGCTCTGCCAGCCCTTCAGGGATTGACAGGGATGTGCATGGGATGTAGATAACCTGAACGGTTCTAACAGGAAGGCCTCTTCTTGCCATGGAAAAAGGCAAGGCAAGTCCAGAATTCTTAGTCTTGCTCACTTCAATTCTTCACTGCCAAGCCTATGAGCAGGTCTAGTTTAGGAATCCATCTTCATTAGATAAACAGCTGCAGAACTTGACAATGGTTTGGGCAACAAGACTGACTACACTGAATTTATAAAATCTAACCCTACACACTCACCATGCAGAGTACCTTCCATTACTTCAGGGATTGCACACTGAGCATAAAGCACTCCACTTCCTTAAGAACTATATATGTAGCTCATTCAATGTTCTTTCTGCCCCCTCCCTCCCCCCAGTTTCACTCACCGTGACTGTTGCAAGCAGCCCCTCAGGGACATTGGCGACAATGATCCCGATGAGGAAGATTACAGCCTCCAGCCACGTGTACTCAAGGATGAGTGAAAGGATGAAGAAGGTGACACCCAGGAACACAGCCACTCCAGTGATGAGGTGGATAAAGTGCTCAATCTCCATGGCAATTGGAGTTTTCCCCCCTTCCAGTCCAGAAGCCAGACTGGCAATACGGCCCATTACAGTGCGATCCCCAGTGCTAATGACAATGCCGCGGGCAGTACCTAGGAGAGAGACAGGTTTAGAAAACAAAACCCCTCCCTAAACCCCACTAAACTGAGGTTGTTCAGCCTGTCCTAGAGTTTAGGAAGCTTTGCCCAACATAATGCTGGTAGGCATTCCAATGGTGAAGTCTCCTACTGTAACAGCATGAGAAATAAACTGAAGATACAAGCTGCACAGGACTGCTGTGTGACCAGCCAAACTGTATGCCCTCTCCCTTCTACCCTGCGAATCAATCAAGTGCCAATTACATAGGGAATTAGAGGAAGCCATCTTCAAGAAGCAGACACCATCCTCTTGCCTCTTTTAAGGCAAGGCCCATTTTCTCTCCCCAAGGCCCTTGAGAAAAAACAAGAATATCCCTCAGTACTGCAGGGTTGGGCTTTTGGGCGGGAAGAAACAAGAGAAGACAGTTTGCTGTTCAGAATCTGCCAGTAGAGGACAGATAGGTCCTGCACATTGGGACCAATAACCACATGCACCAGCACAGGTTAGGGATTGACCTGCCGGAAAGCAGCTCTGCAGAGATGGACACTGGCATCCTGGTGGGTAACAAGTTGACCACAAGGCAGCAATGTACCCTTGAGGCCAAGAAGGCCAGTTATCTCCTGGGGTGCATTAAAAAGAGCACAGCCAGCAGGTTGAGGGAGGTCATTCTCCCCACTCTACTCTGCCCCTGTGAGGCCACATCTGGAGTATTGTGTCCAGTTCTGGGCTCCCCCATCCAAGAGAGACAAAGTGCAGCAGAGGGCTATGAAGATGAAGTTAACACAGCATCTCTCTGATGAGGAAAGGCTGAGACCTGGGTCTATTTAGACTGGAGAAGAGTGAGAGGGGATCTCATCAATGCTTTTCAGTATCTTAAGGGCAGGTGTCAAGAAGATGAGGCCAGACTCTTTTCAGTGGTGCCCAGTGATAGGACAAGGGCCAAAGGGCACAAACCAGAACACAGCAAGTTGTCTCAACATAAGGAAAAGCTTCTTTACTTTGAGGGTGATAGAACACTGGAACAGGCTGCCCAGAGAGGTTATGGAGGCTCCATCTGTGGAGATACTCAAAACCTGCCTGGATGCATTCCCGCACAAACTGCTCTAGGTAAACCTGCCTTGGCAAGAAGGTTGGACTAGGCAATCACCAGAAGTCCCTTACAATCCCTACCATTCTGTGATTCTGTAATAAGGCAGCCATGACAGCCAGAAGACAAACCACATAGCTGCTCCTCTAGGAGTAAGAAAAAACACCAAAACCAACCAAACAGTTAGTGCTGTGGAATCTTTGCGCATTGTACAGCACTGCAGCTGGAAAGGGCAAAGCCTTTACTGGGAACTCCCAGCCTGCTTTTGCATGGTAGGAATAGGCTACCAACACACTGAACTCACACAGCACTCGTGTTACTTGCCTAGGGAGTTCAACCCCTAGCATTATTAATACATTAGGTAAGTAGGAGAGTCACATACCTTCCACACAGTTGGTGGAAAAGAAGGCAATGTTCCTGGTCTCCAGTGGGTTCTCATTGGAGAAGTCTGGAGACCTGGTCTGAGGCTCTGATTCACCAGTTAGTGAGGAGTTATCCACCTACATGGAAGAGTACTTTGTCATACACAAGGAGGCCTTCAGCAATGAAAGCAGATAAAACATTATTTCCGCCCCCCCCCTCCCCTTCTCTTTTACTCCACTGCCCATTCACAGCCGAGAAGACATTCTTTGAAAACAGACTAATTTATTATCCTTCATAATGAAGTTTTCAGACAGCCTATCACTGCTGTACCTTGCAACCATGTGCAGATATGATCCGAAGGTCAGCTGGAATTCTGTCTCCTCCTTTCACCTCCACAAGATCTCCAACTACAACACCTTCAGCATTTATGCTCATCTTCTCACCATTTCTGATTACAAGAGCTTGCTGAAAAACAGAAAACAACCTGTGTCAAAAGCAACTCTTAAGGAGTTTAAGACATCCAAGTA
The DNA here is from genome assembly GCA_013400555.1 of Jacana jacana. Classification (NCBI taxonomy): domain Eukaryota; kingdom Metazoa; phylum Chordata; class Aves; order Charadriiformes; family Jacanidae; genus Jacana; species Jacana jacana. The sequence goes on along the minus strand of VZTM01002625.1, from coordinate 397,229 downwards.
TCTTAAAATAGTTGTGCTATGGTTCTATGTTTCTACTTGTACGAAATGTCAGTCTGATACATATGCTATTTAAGAAAAACAGCCATTTTTGTTTCCTTAATATTGAAGTTCCTTGTTGCCAAGGTGACAGTAAGATGGTTGGATGTCATACAGAACCCAATCATGAAGGAATCAGAGTTTTAGTGCTTATCACACCTAGACTATCAAGAAAGCGTCCTATGAATGGTGGAACTCACAGGGTGCCAGAAACTGCCCTGGACTATTAGCATAGTTATTTGGAGCATTAAGAAGAAGGAGTCTCATAGATCCCTCAACATTAAGAGCCAGTAACCCACACTAACAGCTTGGCCCAAGAGACAGCTTGTCTGCTAAATGCCAATACATACCATTCACAGCCAGGTCTTCTGCAATTGAAGACCATATTTAAAAAAAAAAAAGTTAATAACCCTGAGCAAGCTGCAGCTTGGCAGATCAAAGGAAAGGAGACATTTCATACCTGAGGCACCATGTTCTTGAAGGACTCCNCTGGCATCCTGGTGGGTAACAAGTTGACCACAAGGCAGCAATGTACCCTTGAGGCCAAGAAGGCCAGTTATCTCCTGGGGTGCATTAAAAAGAGCACAGCCAGCAGGTTGAGGGAGGTCATTCTCCCCACTCTACTCTGCCCCTGTGAGGCCACATCTGGAGTATTGTGTCCAGTTCTGGGCTCCCCCATCCAAGAGAGACAAAGTGCAGCAGAGGGCTATGAAGATGAAGTTAACACAGCATCTCTCTGATGAGGAAAGGCTGAGACCTGGGTCTATTTAGACTGGAGAAGAGTGAGAGGGGATCTCATCAATGCTTTTCAGTATCTTAAGGGCAGGTGTCAAGAAGATGAGGCCAGACTCTTTTCAGTGGTGCCCAGTGATAGGACAAGGGCCAAAGGGCACAAACCAGAACACAGCAAGTTGTCTCAACATAAGGAAAAGCTTCTTTACTTTGAGGGTGATAGAACACTGGAACAGGCTGCCCAGAGAGGTTATGGAGGCTCCATCTGTGGAGATACTCAAAACCTGCCTGGATGCATTCCCGCACAAACTGCTCTAGGTAAACCTGCCTTGGCAAGAAGGTTGGACTAGGCAATCACCAGAAGTCCCTTACAATCCCTACCATTCTGTGATTCTGTAATAAGGCAGCCATGACAGCCAGAAGACAAACCACATAGCTGCTCCTCTAGGAGTAAGAAAAAACACCAAAACCAACCAAACAGTTAGTGCTGTGGAATCTTTGCGCATTGTACAGCACTGCAGCTGGAAAGGGCAAAGCCTTTACTGGGAACTCCCAGCCTGCTTTTGCATGGTAGGAATAGGCTACCAACACACTGAACTCACACAGCACTCGTGTTACTTGCCTAGGGAGTTCAACCCCTAGCATTATTAATACATTAGGTAAGTAGGAGAGTCACATACCTTCCACACAGTTGGTGGAAAAGAAGGCAATGTTCCTGGTCTCCAGTGGGTTCTCATTGGAGAAGTCTGGAGACCTGGTCTGAGGCTCTGATTCACCAGTTAGTGAGGAGTTATCCACCTACATGGAAGAGTACTTTGTCATACACAAGGAGGCCTTCAGCAATGAAAGCAGATAAAACATTATTTCCGCCCCCCCCTCCCCTTCTCTTTTACTCCACTGCCCATTCACAGCCGAGAAGACATTCTTTGAAAACAGACTAATTTATTATCCTTCATAATGAAGTTTTCAGACAGCCTATCACTGCTGTACCTTGCAACCATGTGCAGATATGATCCGAAGGTCAGCTGGAATTCTGTCTCCTCCTTTCACCTCCACAAGATCTCCAACTACAACACCTTCAGCATTTATGCTCATCTTCTCACCATTTCTGATTACAAGAGCTTGCTGAAAAACAGAAAACAACCTGTGTCAAAAGCAACTCTTAAGGAGTTTAAGACATCCAAGTATCTTAAAATAGTTGTGCTATGGTTCTATGTTTCTACTTGTACGAAATGTCAGTCTGATACATATGCTATTTAAGAAAAACAGCCATTTTTGTTTCCTTAATATTGAAGTTCCTTGTTGCCAAGGTGACAGTAAGATGGTTGGATGTCATACAGAACCCAATCATGAAGGAATCAGAGTTTTAGTGCTTATCACACCTAGACTATCAAGAAAGCGTCCTATGAATGGTGGAACTCACAGGGTGCCAGAAACTGCCCTGGACTATTAGCATAGTTATTTGGAGCATTAAGAAGAAGGAGTCTCATAGATCCCTCAACATTAAGAGCCAGTAACCCACACTAACAGCTTGGCCCAAGAGACAGCTTGTCTGCTAAATGCCAATACATACCATTCACAGCCAGGTCTTCTGCAATTGAAGACCATATTTAAAAAAAAAAAAGTTAATAACCCTGAGCAAGCTGCAGCTTGGCAGATCAAAGGAAAGGAGACATTTCATACCTGAGGCACCATGTTCTTGAAGGACTCCATGATCTTGGAACTTTTTGCTTCTTGGTAATAAGAGAAACAGCCAGTAATGATAACCACAGCTGCCAACACAACACCCAAGTACAGCTACAAGGAACAGAGAAAGTGAGTCAGATTATGATCTTCCTGAAAGGTTTCCAGTTTGTCCAGATAAATTGCTTGATATTTAAGTGCCCCATCAGCAAAGCCTGGAGGTACTTGCAGACTCTGTACATTTCGTACACAAAGGCCATCCACAAGCTAGTGTTGTTAACACAACATGAAGGAAGTCGGCTGTTCATTTCATTATGTGGAAGCACTCCAAGATGTGTTAAGCTCACCCACTGAAGTTCCCATGCTTATGGGAAAAGCTTCTGAGCTGAATGCTTAGAGGAAGATAATTTGCTTTGAGCCAAACAGGCTGCTCGGCCTGCCTTTGAGGTAAAACAGACATTTTTACTTACATTATCATTGTTGGGCTCCTCCTCCATGACACTTTGTATGCCGTAAGCCAGAAAACATAGAATAGCACCGATCCACAATAGAAGCGAGAATCCTCCAAAGAGCTGCCGACAGAACTTGACCCATTCAGGAGTGGTAGGTGGGGGGGTGAGGGTATTTGGGCCATCACGAGCCAAAATCTCAGCTGCACGTGCAGAAGTCAAACCCTAGAAGAGATGTTTCTTTTATAGGCATTATGGCAAGACTGACTGGTGGCAAGACTGACTGGGAAGGTGACTCTGAACTTGTTCATCTTCTGTTCGAAAAGGCAGGCAGAGTCCTGCCACAACAATGAGGAGATGCCAATAGGTAACAAATCTCCACAGATGCCAGGGCTCCTCACACAAGTGAGGATTTGAAAGCTGAATGCCAAAAGAGGAGCTACAGAATGCCAGATCCTACTTGAAGAGCCTGAAGGCCATGGGGCTACAAACACTGAAGAAGGGCACAACAACAGGGCTACAACAGTAGACTTTGAGCTCTGAGGAACAGCCCAGTGCAATCCATCAGTGCAATCATCAAATTATGGAACAAGTGAAAGCTGGGGGCCATAAAGATCACAACACCTTGGATTGACTTTCCAGGAAGTTCAGCTTTCAGAAGCCAAGGTCTTTGACAGAAACATGCAAATCTCTGCTGTTACAGAGTAAAAGCAGACTTGTTGCTATATACAGTCATGCAAAAAATCACATTAAAGCAAACAAGAGCAAAGGTGCAAAAGTACTGCAGTAGTTCTGCACTGGACTTTGAGGCTAGCTAGGACATTTGCACACCTCTTACTATAAAAGGGTAAAATTTTAACTGCTACTAGCCATCATTAAGTCTCTAGGCATGTGCTATATTGCAGATGTATTCTAGTGAGATAACAAACATTTGCCTTTATTAAAAGCTCCCCAGGGAAAAAAAAATATCCCAAAATCAACTTGCCCTTGGAACAACTCAGAGGCAGATAACAGTGACTTAGTTAGAAACCAAGTCACTAAATTATTGCAGCCAGGCTGTACAGTGGGAGGATGAAGAGAAGTATTTGTGTGCTCAACAGTTCCCCCCCCTACCCTCGGCAAAGTTAACCAGAGGGGAGATTAAACAAAAAAGAAGAAACAAAAAAACAAACCACAGACCACCCAGATATCCTTTTGTGAAGTGCTCTGAGCCAAGACTGTTCCTTTTAGATCACAGCAAGGAGGGAGGGAAAACAAAGTCTACCTACCCGGCTCAAGTCTGTTCCATATTTGCGATGAAGCTCATCAAGGCTCAGCTTATGGTCATCCTGAAAGACAAGAAATTGTTGGAGGGGTGGGGGAATGACAACAGTCCCTGCAGGCTGATCAGCAAGAGCTCAGCAATTCCACCCCAGGTTTCCTATCTGTAGGAGTTCAGTGAGATAGCAAGATTCTAGTTCATCTTCTCTGTCAAGAGAATCTCAATCTCATTCCACAACTCAAAGTGGTCTCACCTTTAACATTCTTGTGACTATTTGGGTACAACATAGCAGCTTTTTAAACAAACTCTGACTATATCTCAGTGCAGTCCTTATCCTACCAGTAAACTCCATGAAACCTCAGTGGGTTGGGGTTGTTTGGTTTTTTTTTTGGTTTTTTTTTTTTTTTTTCTTTTGTGGGGGTGAGAGAGGAAGGGAAATAAGTTATAAAGGAAGGTAGGAATGTACAGAAGATTAACCTTGTAATGTCACACAGTTTTAAGTAATGCTGGCAGCTTTACTTTGTTTCTCTTCCCAAGCAGGGGAAGGGAGCAGATGCTTTAAGTTAGCATTACTCCTGAACACAAAATTGGAGCAAGCTTTAGCATCGCCTCTCCCTAACGGAGGGGCCAAAGGCCATGAGAGCCCAGAACCAAATCCACAGCATAAAGCTAAAATTTGTATCAACATCAAAGAGAGTAGATTAAGCTGGATGATGTGCATAGACAGATGTATAGCATCATCCAGCGCTTATAGATGGGGATGGGAAACACTCCCCACAGCCTCAGAATACAATTAGAGGGAATAATAATACTGAGGTCAGCCTGAGCAGAGGCCAGCAGTAAAAGGAGCTGTACAGACTCAAACAGGAATGAAAACAGCAGTCTCACCCACATGACAGGACAATAAAGGCTGAAATGCTGCTATCCAGACAGCGCTTGCTCGGGTGAGGAAATGCAGCTATACTGTGCTATAGGTAAAGCAGGCAAGCAGAGACCTGGGTTCTGTGTCAAGTGCTTTTTGAGAAGTGATGTTTTCAGGGCTATGTGATCATCTTGGTACTGAAACACCTGCAGCATGTCTGGCTTGGAAACAGAGGGGACCATACGGGGATCAGTGCCTTCAGTCACACCATGCTGTCAGCACACCAGCTCTTTTCTTTCAGTCATACGAAACACAGGGCTTCAGGGGCAGTAAGTATTCTAAAAGCCGCTCTTTCCATGCCCTATACTCTTACCATTGAGACTTCCTTTTTAAGTTCATCCATGTCCCTCTCCTTCCCCTTTTTCTTCTTTGCGCCATGCTCTGATGTAGCAGTGGGCTCATACTTGTCTCTTCCAGCCTGCAAGAGAAGCCACAGTACCGTAAGAAAGTCAACTTCTGCAGCATTAGATACTAACTATGCATACGAGACTGCCAGGCAGACAAAATTATTATGGTTTATTAAAGTTATACCACTTCAAAAAGAAATGAGAATGAACTAGTGAGCAGACTTGTCTGCTCAACAGCATCCCTGATACAGATTACAGGCAGACATCATGCAAGTCTAGCTAGGAGGAAAGCAAGCTACATGCTGTTCAGTCATTCTTGATGCGTGAGTCCTAGCTCAAGCTGAAAAGCGATGAAGAGCAGAAGAAACCAATTCCTGAGTGCATACGTATGCTCCCTTCAAGGCACTAACTCCTCCTCCCCACTCAGTCTTCCACATCCTCTGGGCAAGGAGCAGCCTATCAACTGAAGATAAATAAGAGGTGGTATCTCTAACTGGTTGAATCTGGGGGATAAACTCCCACACTTTCATTCTAAGTTTGGCACTCTAGCTGCTGGTTACGCAACAAATCTGCTTTCAATTTATGGCAGTTTGACCAGCAAGAATGGTATACAAAGCAGTACACTTTCACAGTTTCAATCTGTGCTCAGTCCTGCTTACACTTCACAGATGATATACTTAAAGCCTCTTTATTCAGATGCATCTTCATTCACTTTCATTCTGGTTAATTCTACATGAAATCATGACAAGATCTTGTCATGATGGGGTAAGCAAGCATCTAAGGACAAAGAAATCATGCCATACCATGTTATAAACATCATTTGAAAGACTAAAAAAAACAGTACTGAAGAGTTACACGCAGAATAGTTGTGTACTGCAAGAAGTTTCCACACCCCGTAAGGTACAAATACCAGGCACCATTACAGCCACAGAGTGCAGTTCCTCCTGAAGTACTCCACACATTTCCAGACTCTTGTGAGAGCCTCCAATAGCAGCTTTCCCCTCCCTTCCCTCCCGTGTGGGACCTATTACATCCCTGCCAAGTTTCATGCATTGAGAACTTTACCCAATAAGATCCCTGAGGAGTATTTTGAGATGAAATAGCAGCTAGTGGCACCAGAGTCAAAACCGTTAACGAGCTTAAGAAAAGGTTTCAAAGACACTGCCTTTCTTCATCTGTGCACAAGCACCTCAAATGGCAAACTGAATTCCTGAGAGCAATCCAGACACAGAAACTATTATTAGGATGCAAAAATTGTCCTGTTGAGCAGCAAGCACAGCAAGTCTTTTTTATTTACTCTAAGAGAAGTAGAAAGCAAAACCAAAAGCGAAACTACATGAGGAAAAAAAAAAAGTGAGAAAAAATCATGCCTTTTAGAAAAGAATCCATTAGTCACATCTAGACACGGATTTTTTTCTTGCTCTGAGAAAGCTCTGTGCACACCACTCTGCAGCCATACTCACACATTTCACATGCACAGAAGCCCTCTCTTGCTCTGTTCAGTAAAGGCAAAAAAAGGTTTTTAGTAAGTGGAGCAGAGCAGAGCCAAAGCTGTTTGCCTCCTCTGGACACCAAACAACAGACTATCAGCATTCCTGGCATTCTTGTCCCTTCACCTAAACTCCCATTTCACATCTTAAAAAAGTGAAAGCCTTGCATTCCAGCATCACAAGAATTTGACATGGGGCAATTCACAAAAAGTCACCATGAAGCATCTCTCCCCTTCGTCTCCAAAGATAACAATTTTGACTTCTGCTAGAGCTCTATCAGACAAGTCCAAACATGGTTCTGTACAAAATACATACTTCCTGATTACTGCTTAGGGCAAGAAATGATTTCTAATGAAGGTGAAGGAGCTGGTGTCTTGACTAGCAGACCCTGACCTTCAGCTTTGCTCCTTTCCTCCCCAAAAACCTGGCAAGCTCTTGCAGGTGATCTAAAAACCTCATGGTTCTTTGAAACTTCAGTGAGAGTTACAATTACTCAGCTTATCAGGGGCAGCAGCAAACAGCCCAAGAATGTAAGAGCCTTTAGGTCTTTCAGCTGCAGAGATGACCCACAAGCAGGCAAACATGAAAAGGCTCACTGCCCTTGTTCAAGCATGATTTGCTTATTAAAAAAAAAAACCACCTAAAACAACAAATGAACAAAACCAAAACCAGAACAAAAACTCCAGTGATCAGCTGTAGTCATGACAAAAAGTGGATTGAGTTACTAATTTCTTTAATCACTCAAGTGAGGAGCTCAGAGTTTCTCAGCTTAAGGAAAAAAGACAGTGCCTCCCCTTCTGTTGCTTAAAGGTAAGTCAGTGAGTAGCACTGGTTTCAGCTCTTGCTATAGGATGATTTCATGCATTGAACTTCCTGCTCCATCACTCAAATCAACTTGAGACATAAATCAAAGTCCTGCCTCTGTTCTGTGTCTTTAAGGCCATTACCTCTCTTCCAACAAGATGAGCCCAAGTTGTTCAACAAAGTCTCACACTGGCTGCCCTGTGAGGGGATGAGGGGCTCATTCCACCCCTCACTCAGCACCGTAGGATTTCCCTCCTCTCCCCTCCTTTTCCTGTCATACAATGAAAAGGCAGCCTCTGGTACTCCAAATTCACATCTTAACGAGAATTAATCACATGGCCTAAACACAAAGGAAGGTCTGTCTCATTAGAAATGTCACCCCTGTTACTTGACTTTGCCTAGGAACTCTGACTCATCAAAACTGACACAGAAAAAAAAACAACACAGCCTTTTTTCCCCCCCCAATCAAGATTTTTTTTTTCCATTGGCTTAAGCACAATATTTGTACACGCCAGTGCAAAAAGTTTTATACAGCCCCCAGAAAACCCTATTGTCTTTCAGATACAGCTTATGCTTTTCTGCCTTGGACTAATTGAGCCATTCATGGCTGATGTTCTCAACACAAGCCATGATTGACCAGGAAACGGGAGGGGTGCAAATCAGCAGACAAACTCAGAAATACCCTGATTCTAACAACACCTAATCCAAAAAGAACTATCAAGTAAGAGCCAAAATAAATTACGCAGTCTCTGGAGGCCTGGTCTGTTCTGGTACTTATGTCATTATAATCAACTGTGCAGAGAAAACAGAAAAGTTACTGTCCTGCTGCCTCATGAGACAGTCTTCAGTAAATATATTAACCAGATGAGTCACGATAAGGACTATGCCTATTGGACTGGAAACACCACTCCATGACCCTACGTAATCTTAGCAAGGGATGCAAATACCTTTCCCAGATCCTTTTTACTCTCTCCCCAAGAGCTGTGTTCAATCTTGTATCTTTAATTAAAAGTCTAATCAACTGCATCAATTGAACAGACTCAGCATCTAGGACAGGACCAAGCAGTTTTTATTTAACAGCTAGCAACTGCTCATTATTAGCAGACTGCTGCTTCCCAAATTATGGTAGGACAAGCTACCCAAACTTGGCAAGGGTTTTCATCAACACAGTCAAAATGGGACCACCCACACACCTTGACCATTCTCCGGCTATTAAGACAAGCACCTCTACTCCTCATGGAGCTGGCCTGAAGACTCAAGTGCAGAGCTGGCTTTCCAAACACCACCAATGCACAGCTGAGCAACTCTTTCCAGGGTTTTTTTTTAGTGCTTTAGTAGCTAGAGTGTCGCCTCCTACACTTCTTTGCCTAGAACATTAGTGCAGCTTTACTATCAATCCAGAAATCTCCAGTAGTTGTCAAACAAAGATCAGTGAACTGGACACAGTCCTCCCCTAGAGGAGCTGGTAACTTCAGCTACCCCTTGAAAAGGCCTGTGTGAAACCCGACTTTCTTCAGTTTTCAGCGGGCCAGGATCCCACTGGGTTGCAGAATTACAAACCACTAGTGCAGACCACTTCAGAGCAGAGACCCTTCATCCTGTCACATTGGTTTGTCATAATGTGCCATGACTAAGCCTAGGGTTTTCTTCGGCAAAAGGAGTATCCTCTAGCCATAGTAATAAAAAGTGGGAATGAAAGAGATGGGGGAAGGAAGAGTAATATATTAAGATTTCTTAATCGCCCCAGATAAAGATTGCTTTGATTTGCATAATTTCTCGTGAATTGGTCCATTATGCAACAAGCTTTCTTCTTAATCGACAGGAAAAAAAAAACAAAAAACAAAAAACCAACTTAAACTGGGGTTCAGGCATTAGCCCTGACCTCCAGAAGCCACTCAAAGCACACATTAACAACTATGCACTATGCTAGTGTAGCAAGGGAGACAGAGTAAAACACACTGCTGTCTGCAGACAGCTTCCAGGCAGCTCTGAACAGAAATAAAATCCTGTCTGCTTTCTCCCCACTACATGCACCCCCTTGAATAATCTGCTTTTTGGGCTGAACAGCATACTCAGGCAGCTCATAGCTCTCCCCTCACCCTGTTACCATTTAAAGTAAAACAGACACTTGGCTTCTCCTCACTGCTGCAGAGACAAAAAACTTGTTCTCTCACACTTAATGCTCCTAACTTTCTCTTCCATTGCATGCTCCCATGGAAAATATGTTTCTTTTTTGGGCACCCTAACTCCAGACAGACACATGGGGTTTGGTATTGCTATCAGACTGCCTTTTTCAGTCTCACTCTCTCACATCCCCATTTTTCAGGGGGTCCCCAAGAACCCACGTGCACTCTCACTGTTAAGCAAACAAATCTTGCTACCAGAAAGCCTGAGGCAGCCATATAATGTTGAATTACCTCCTGTCAGTGTTTCAGTTGCAAGCCAGTTGCTTTGCTATCCATGCAAACTATGAAATCTGAAAAAGCAGCAAGACAGCTAACAGCCCTACATATTAGAAAGCGTTTAGCCCGTCTCATTAGTCCAGCCATGGCGGCCCCCGAAGCCTTTTGCACCGGAGTCAGAGCTATGCATGCACAACTCCAAGGCTTCCTCGATGATTTAAAGCATCTAGAAGACCACAACACCATCAAATGCCCCCTCAGTGTTTAAGCTCTTTGATGACCTCTTACTGTGCTCGCTGCCTGTTGCCCACAGGACTGCAAAACATCACCCTTCAGCTGACACACATCCAAAATACTTCATTGACGGAAAAAAACCTCACTAAAAAAAATAGTTCCCCAAACCAACCCCACACATTCCCTCCACCCACTTTTCCAAGTAACTGTCTGCTCAGCCATGTTCTTGCAGGTCCCCCGACTATCCGTGCAGTTATGTCAACACTGCCACCGTTGTACCGCGTGGATGAGGACAATGCAAAGTCAAGTCAATGTTTGAACAGTGCTGGGGAAAGCAGAGAACACCTGTAGGCAGGGACAACACTACCACCTCTGCGCCTCAAGGCCCCGTGCCATCACGCCCTCCTCGGTAATCAGAGGGATTTGGGAATTTTCCAGGAACGAGTCTAGAAGAAGAGTAAATAGAAGTCTACACACCTCCAACTACACAAGATACACAGGGAAGTATTTGAAAGGGGAAAAGCCCAAATATCCAAACAATAAACCCCTGAAACGGGTCCTTATTTTTTTTTCCCCAACATAAAACCGGAGCAACCCTAGAGGTGTTTGTGCTCCACACGTGGGCATTTGACCACACCACCCAACTCCAGAGAAAAGGCTTCACTCCTGTTTTCCAGAGCCTTCAGAGACTGTTTAGTTAAAAGACAGGATCTGAATTAAGGACCTTGCCTCCTTGTGGGCTATAAGGTCGAAACAACGCTGACTGAGGGCAAAATAATGCTGCAGGGCCGCCCGAGAGGTGTTTACCACTCCAGTTAAGAGGACGGACATGGCAGAGTCAGGGGCCATCACTTCCATCCTGACACCAACTCCCACCTCGTTCCCGCGCCCAAATGGGCAGATTAGCCTTAATAAACCTTAATAATTCAAGCAACCCTCCTTCCCCCCCGCCCCGGGCCCTCGTGTGTCTCAAGAAGTCTAAAGTACTCTGTAGGAGACCGGGGAGCAGCCCACACGCCGCAGCTCAGCTCCAAAAGGGCATCAGATAACACCAGCCCCGGGGGCTGCGGGCCCCACATGGGCCCGGGGTGGAGGCGGTGGGGGGGCCGGGAGGGGAGGAGGCCCCCCTTCGAGGTGGGGGGACACCCGATCTCAAAGCGGGAGAAGCTCTGGGCCACCACCTCCTCCCGGACTCA
>VZTM01002625.1:330068-385046 GCA_013400555.1 Jacana jacana | reverse complement strand
GCCCCAGCGCCGCCGCCATGGCGGGGGTGGGCCGGACCGTGCGTTCCCTTCGCTGCCCCCGCGTGTGGAGTGCTCGGGGGGCATCCCCGCCGTTGTGGCAGCTGGAAGTGGCAGGCTTCCCCGTGGGTTTCCCGCGGGTCTTGCCGGCACTGGTCCTCCTCGCAAGACCTCCGGAGGGGCCACAACAGCCAAACCGGAGCCTGTGCCACGGTGGGAGGAGGCGGTGTTGGTGGGCTGTGAGGGACAGATATGGATTGTGAAGGGAACATTGGTGGGCCGTGAAGGGACGTCGGTGGGCTGTGAGGGGGGGCATGGGTGGGCTGTGAGGCCAGACGTGGGCTGCGACGGGGACATTGGTGGGCTGTGACGGACGTTGGTGGGCTGTGAGGGACCGACACGAACTGTAAAGGGAACATTGATGGGCTGTGAAGGGACGTCGGTGGGCTGTGAGGGGCAGACGTGGGCAGCGAGGGGGACATTGGTGGGCTATGAGGGACGTTATTGGGCTGTGAGGGGCAGAGATGGGCTATGAAAGGGGCAGGTGTGGGTGGCATGGTGCCTGCAGTGCTTCAGAACCTTCCAAGGCTAAAGCTCACTCCGTGCACTGGGAGATGTGCATATACTTGCCAGAAGCTGATTTAAAGCTTGGCGGTCGCTATTCTTGGTGATCGAGGACTTGGTGAGGAGCTACAGGGTGGCTTTCTCTGCCCTCTGCTGCTCAGGGAGCCTGGCTAGGGGACCACCATCCTTCTTTTACCCTTCAACGTCTGGGAAAGAGTTGTGATTCTGTGTTTGATCACTTTGCTTTTTACTTCTGTCTAGATGCGCTGGCAAAGAAAACCAGCTCCTGCTCTTTTTCATTCCTGACAGCTTAGAAAAACCTCCTGGGCCATGTATGAGCTTGGAAATGAGAAAGCATTTCAATAGCCTCTTCCCCACTGGAGGCTTCACTTACTGAGGGCCCCATAAATTAGCTATGGGGGTGCTATGAACATTCTTGCTCCACATGCTTATGTGGTAAGCAGGGGTCAAAACTCAGTAGAACTAAATTCAGGCCTTAAACAGCAGGTTCTGGGCTGCATAGGGAAGAGTGTGGCCAGTAGGTTGAGGGAGGTCATTCTCCCCCTCTACTCTGCACTGGTGAGGCCACAGCTGGAATACTGCATCCAGTTCTGGGCTCCCCAGTTCAAGAGAGACAGGGAACTGCGAAAGAGAGTCCAGTTTAGGGCAACAAAGATGATTGAGGGATTGGAGCATCTCCCTTATGAGGAAAGGATGAGAGAGATGGCATGCTTTAACCCGGAGAAGAGAAGGCTGAGGGAAGACCTTATAAATGCTTACAAGTATCTGAAGGGTGGGTTGAAGGAGGATGGAGCCGGACTCTTTCCAGTGATTCCCATTGATAAGTCAAGGGGCAATGGGCACAAGCTGGAACACAGGAAGTTCCAGTCAAATATGAGGAAATACTTCTTTCCAGTGAAGGCGCCAGAGCAGTGGAACAGTCTGCCCAGGGAGTTTGTGGAGTCCCCCTCTCTTTTCAAGAACGACCTGGCTGCAGTCCTGAGTAATGTGCTTTAGGCAATCCTGCTTTAGCAGGGAGTTGGACTAGATGACCTCTAGAGGTCCCTTCCAACTTGACAATTCTGTGGATTCCATAAAACATCCTGCACAAGAGCTTGCTTATCAAACTATCACAGACTTGTGTGTGTAAGGGGAAGGGATGCCACAACAACCATCACAACCTTTTCAAAGGTGTTGGAGGAACCACACCATTGGTGGAGCATGGTCTTGGTCCTGTCACTGTGCTCTAGATCTTTAGATGAGCTTAGAGCTTAAAGCTTAGAGCATTGGAAGGAATCTGGCTCCTGTGGACATGCAGGACACATTTTCTTTGCAATTCCAGATTCATTTACAAGGGGCTCAACCTGCCCAGTACTGAGGTGCTACTGGGACTTGAAAGTAGTGAACTTTTAAGTAAAAACTAGCAGTGAGATCAGATGCGATTTTAGATGGTGGGCCAGTATTTTAGAGGCAGTTTTTTAGTTTTCTGCATGAGGTCCATTTTATGCTTTTGATGGTCTTTATTGGATCTGGCACTGCGTTGACAGACTTGGAGACTGAAACTTCGAGTTTACCTAGAAAATACATGGCACCTGGGCAGCCGTCTCCCTTCCAAGTCTCCCTGTCTTGACCCTGGGGCCGTGCTCTCATTTTGCTGTCACTACTCATCTTGAAGGTTTTCTTTTAAGACTTCTCACGAAAGGCCTGGCTCTTGCCAGTGGGTGGGGAGAAGAGGGTAGGCATTAGGAACTGGGTAGAAATTTTCAGAGCCTGAAATCACCTATTCATTTCATTTTTACTCCTTAACAGCTTTTCACTGCTTAAGAGCAATCCACAGTACTAAACTTAGGTTTCTTTGCATGTGGCAGTGAAACACCATCAATGGGACACTCCAGAAAACTTCCGAGCCACGTTTCCACTGGAAGTGCTGCTTAACCAGTGTAGTTGGCTTGGCACACTATCAGTTTGATTCATCTTTTGCATTGGGATCGTTGCCACTTTGCTATTTCTTCATGACATGAAACTTCTAATGTGCAACTTGTGGTGCTGTAAACCCAGACCTAGTGACTCAGGAGAAAAATGCATCTCAGTTCTCTTACTGGCAGTGATTAAACAGCAAATCCATAGGGTTCAAAGGAAATTTTATTATATATTAAAACAGGTAGGAAGGGTAGAGTACTTGCGTTCTCCTCCTGTAATAGGTACCAGAGAGATTAGTTTAAGAAGAATCAGGAGAGCTCTGTTTTCATTATCTACAAGTAATTACAAGCTCTTTTTGATACCCTGGCACGGCAGCCGGGAGAATCATAGATAAGATACGGGGAACTTCACTCCTGTTGGTGGGTCAGATCCAAATCAGGTTTTAATACCTGAAAATACCTGCCCTTTGGCTTGTGTATCCTCGTTCCGGGTGTAATCGTGAATCGTTATTTTGCAGATTTGCAGTAATGCATCACTTTCCCCTTTGGACTGCTCGCTGGTTGTGGTGTGGTTGTGGGCTGCTGAACAGCAGCTGAGTTCCAGGGGTAGGTAGCATGGGACATCGTGAGAAGGGTGGGCTTAGGGAAGCAGGGCAGGGTGTTATGTCAGCGCTTCTCGCTGTGTCGGGCCTATGTCAGAAGGCCTATGTCAGGCCCTTCTGCTGCATTTTTTACTTCAAGAAGCTGAGAGTGCTTCACAGAAGGAATTTTTATTATGGCCACTTGAGGGGCGGGAAGATGGAGTCACAGAGAGGGAAGGCAAGCACGCAGAAAAACTTTAGCAGGTTCTAGTTAAAGAGTCCAAGGGTCTGACGGCCCTTTGCTCTTGCTGCTGGATACAACAGCTTCTGCTCAGGCATATCGCTGCTTCCAGTAATAGACTCTGTGTAGCTTGACACGGAAAAGAAAGTCTTTATCGCTTTGCAACTGGCCGCAGCCTAGGGCAGCATTTGCTGGGAAAACTGGGATCTCAGCAGTGGATACTACCCAGAACAGGAAAGAATGTCTTCTCCCGCCCTTTTTATTTCTTTCTGTGACACCTCCTGCGTTCACCAGTGTTTTGTATGTATGGCAACAAGAGCCAGGCTTTGGCCTTCACCTTGAAAACTACAGCAGCTTCTTCAGTGGCAGTCAGTACGTACACAGTGCGGCAGATTGCCTGGGGATGGTACAGTGCCCTTCATATCAGAGGCTCCCACTTACTCAGCGAAAAAAAAGAGTGGAGCTGGGCCCAAATAAGCTCTTTTCTGCCACCCACTTTTACCTTATCTCAAGAGTCTCCAGAGGATGGGGCTACTACAGCAAACTAAAGCAGGCAACAGAAGAGGCAGGAACGCACATAAAGTGAGATGTGCTCTGCTGTGAGGTCTTTATCAATGTGGTTCAGAAAGGCGGTCAAAAGGGATTCATGCTTTTTGAAGGGTAACTCCTTTAAGAAGGGACCCAGAGAAGACAGGGGGATTGTATGTAACTGGGTTTCTATCGAACCTTCCCTCTGTAATTATGGGTCTCACACCCCCTGCTGGCTTGTCCCCTGCCTTTAATGAGATCACTTTAAAAGATAACGCTGTGAGTCCATTAAATGCGGGGTGGAAACAATATCTAACTATGGGGTGAGCAAAGATCAAGATCCACTACACCCAGTCAGGCTTCGCTAAGCTCCTTCTTGGACTTTTTTCTTCCCCCTGGCTGAGGGATACAAACGTTTTGCATTTTTGACAGTGTTTTGCATTTTTCCTGAAGCCTTTCAAATCAGTCATTCGTGTACTGTTGCAAAAACATGACTCCTCAAGGGCCCTCTGAAAACTAGGGCTCCAGCCTTTGCCTCTGCACATAAATGGTGTTACCTTCCTTCAGAGCAGGGGTGTTGCAGGCTGCAGAGGCGAAGGGCAGAAATACGCAGCATTCCCGTCATTTGGAGCGCCTCAGTGTTATGCCTGTACAAAATTCCTGGGCACTTGGCACTTCCGTAGGTGGGAACTTGGGCTGCTCAGTCTTTCTCAATAGTAAGCTCCAAGTGGCCCAGCCCAAGAACTTAAAAACTGTGGATTTTTTTGTATTTTACTAGAGAGGAGGTAGAGGCTAACTAGAGTCGTGCAGTGAATCAGATCAATGTGTGGGATTGAGGAGAGCGTGGTTTCTGTCTGGCTGCTAGGAGATGGGTTTTTACTACTGGTTCATAAATCCCCCAAAACTACTTGGAAGTGAAAGGGGGGTGTGCTGTGAGAGCATGAAAAGCAAAGCCCTCGCCAACAGGCTGAGAAACGCTATTCGAGGATTTGCATGGCTTTAGGAAAAATGTTGAACTCTTGCTCTGGACAAAGCTGTAACAGGCATTTAAGTGACACTTCTTTTTTAAAGGCCGTAATCATAGTCTACGGTTCCATTTTTAGTTACCAACGCTGTTTTTAATTCGCCCTTCTTTGCCAGTGACTTATCTGGGAGATAAAGCAGCTTTGAAATCCCTAGACTCCCTGGAACCAGAGTGTATATCTGTGTGTGCACTTTGCCATGCCTGAGCAGATAAACCGAGTGCCGTGTAACTTGCACCGTCTCTGCGCATTGTTCGAGCACTATTGGCTGTATGGGAATTTAATTAAAAGAGCATAAACTTGAGCAAAAAACCTCTGTGAGTACTCTCTTTTCTTTCTCTCCTATTTGCACCTGCCTATATTCCATGGCAGTGAGGTGATTACATCTAAGTATATATACAAGCTGGTGAAAAAAGCCAGATTTCTTCTTTTTTTTTTCCTTTTAATCCATACTTCCACTGTTTTTTCACTTAGCTGAGAAGGCCAATGGGTGTATTATTGATAAGTAAAAGGGAATTGAAGATTGGTGCTGTGGGTGGAGAAGGAGAGAGAACATATGTGTCCCTGTATTAGAAAAAGCTCTCTGACATTTTACTGTGCTACAGATACATTTGCAAACGTATCAAAGATATCGATAACTTTCCATTTAAAAGTTTGCATCGGAAAAGTAAGTTTTCAAAAGACAAAGTCTTCAATCCCAAAGCCAGGATGTGCCAAAGTCCACCCTCCTGCTCTCTCCACCTGTCTCCATGCCCTGTGCTGCAGCCTTCAGTTACGAGGCGCTGCTGCGAGCAGCCTTTCAGGTGAAATGCTGCACAGTGAATGAGAGGGAGACAGCTTTAATAGACTGAGGCTTATCTTCACCTGCCATAGCGCTTCATTTTTCAAGATTAATGTTCTCTGAGTTAGAGAGCCCTTTTTAGCAGGACAGCCGGAGGTGTTAGAGAGAGGAAAGCAGGCCGACGGGGACCCTTGCTGGCTGCAGCCTCAGGGACCGAGGTCAGTACAGTACGTCCTGCCTGTTGACTGGCTGCCAAGTAAGGGTGGTGGCAGGATGCTGAGACCTGTCTAGTGATGCACCACCATGTTGACCTACCTTCTAGTATCTGATCTAGCCTACAGGAGGCCACGCCTCACTTCGCCATACCTTATGCAACCAAGAAGGGTAGGAAAGCTGTGAGTTCCTGGTAGAAAAAGAGAGGATATAGCTAAAACTTGTTCATCTGAAATAGCCCAAATGTGCTGAGTTTTTAGGCAAGCTACATAAGCTATCAAATTGACAGGATGCTGGGGGAGGACTGAGAATATTCTTCCCAGCATAACAGGGATGGATTTTCTGGAGGTGGCTGCTTCTGTTCCCGTACAAACGATTACTCTAATACAATAAAAAATGAAAAATATGAGATTGGGCACCTACAGCCTTAAATAGCCATGTCTTTAATTTTCATTTAAGTCTGCATCCATCAATAAAATATTTGATACTGTTCACTAGACAACCGAGTTCTGCACAAGATGTTCAATCTGGCCCTGGTTCATCAAAACACTTAAGTGCTTTGCTGAATCAGGGACTTGTTTCTCCTTAGGGGAGAAAGCAACCTTACCTCACTGTGTGGGCTCTCTTGGCAAGAGCTGCACACAGTAATAAGTTAGGCATTAGGGCCCTGCTCTCAAGGTCCAGACTCTCACTCTGGGTCTTCCACCAGACACATTTTTAAACTGGTAGTTATCCAGGTGGCATGGGAGTGTTTGAGCTTTGGGAAGGAGCTAGCTGCTGTTTAGAGTGGTACTGATTTCTTGGGTTTCTTTTCACCCTAAACCAGGGAAATTCTGTACAGCCTCAGGATTATAGAGAAACATTTGGAAGTGTTGGGCTCTGGAGTCAGTCATTGTGCAGGTTCACTTTTGGGATAATCCAGCCCCCAGGAAGATTTTTGCAAAAAGCTACAGAATCAGTTATTGTGGTAAGGCAAGCGTTACAGAGTAGACGTTTTAGGAGATCCTCTAATTGTCTCAAAAGCAGCATGTGGTAAAGAGGAAACCAAAAATAAGAAAGGCATATCCCCCAGGTACATTTGAAGCATGTCTTACTCAGAAATAGTGTAATCTCATCATTTGGGAGCCTGGGGCTGTGCCTGGATGTCCCTGTATATGCCCTAAACATCCCTGGATATCCCAAAACATCTGTCAGTACCAGAAGGACAAAAGCTTTGCCTCATTGCCATAATCCCATGGTCCTTCTTTTTGCAGCCCTGGCCCCTCTCATCTCTCCCAGCAGCTGTATTGGCCCAGGTGCTGGGGACAAACACTGTGAAACAGGTTGAAGAACCAATCTCACTTGAAACAAACATGCAGAAAGCATCCCCCATTTTTTTGTCCTTGGAGACTTTTATTCAGGGATCTGTTCTCACATCAGGTCCAAAAAAAGAGCACTGCCAGCAAAAGGCAGCATTGCCATAAACTGACATTGCCACCACAGCATGGGAGGCAGGAGTGCCCAGAGTTGCTGGTAATGAAGCAGAGTTCCTATATGGGTCCTACAGTTTATAATGCCCAAATGCTTCACAGCTGTTCAGAAAAGCAGCCTGCCTACCTGGAAATAATGAAGATTGGCTCTTGTCTCCGTGAGGCACAGAGGCAGGGCCTCTGGGGTCCTGTAGAATGACAGAGCTGAGAGACGAGCTAGGAAACTCCCTAATCTCACTGCAGATCAGATTTGGGACTGTCTGAGTATGGTGCAAATCCCTGATGCTCAGAAGTACTCCTGTCTCCTGGAGTTTACCTGCAGAGAAATTGCTTGTCAGCTGAGATGCACAAGAAGTCTAGGAAAGAGCAAGGATGTCGGCTATACTAGCTGCAGCCATCCAACTTGGTGGCCAGAAGGTGCAAGGCTCATAGTAGTTCTCCTAAATCGTGTTTGTACAGGGAGTTTTGTACCCTGGGAAAGACAAAGTCCATACACATGATTCGTATTTAGATGCGGGGCTATTTCAGGACAATGGAATGGCTGGGAAAAAGGATGATTGAAACAAACGTTTTGAAACAGACAGGATAGCTCCATAAAATCCTCTACTGCCTGAGACAGAAAGCCAGCAAAAATAAGCTTCCCCAACAAACACAATTCATTCCAGCTCTTGCGGCAGGGAGATAAAACAAGAAAACTGCCAGAACAGTGGGTTACAGTTCATGGCGCGAGTGCATCGGTATCATTATAGCCTTGAGATGAGCAGTTACCCTTAGCAAGAAATGCACATTCAGCAGCAAAATTGTTCTATGCAGATGGGCTATAGCCCAAGGATGCATTGTATTCCCAGAGCGTTTACTGCCCAGAGCAACTCAAATAAGCATGAGCTAGCAAAGTACTGACCAGCTATAGATTTTTGTTTTGCTTAAGTTCACAAGTCCTCCATGTCTGCCTCACAATTTTGATGCAGTAAAAAGTTCAGTTTGCAGAACATCTTTCTCTTCAAGGATTTCAAAACCTATCTGTTCACCTTGGTCACTGTTCTGGGGCAAAAGGAAAGAGCTGCTTCTCAACACTCAGTAATATTACCTAATGGAAAAAAAAGTAAGGAAATTAATTACAAGAAGAGGATTGATGAGAGGCACAACTCAGGTAACAGGCATAGTTGCTAAGGTTGCAGCCTGTCACAGAAGTGTCATTTTAAAAGTGTTGTTTCTGTGTGTTCAGAATCCAAATGAGAACCTAGAAAGCAGCCTTGACTACCAGTAATTGAGATCTTGAGAAGGGTACCTTTCCATGGTGGAGATGTATAGCATCTCTGTAAAGGCAAATACTTAGAAAGCTATTCTGCCCTTTGTCACAGGAGTGCAGTTTAACTTCCTCTCCTTCGCTAGAATTACTTGGGGTTTCTGGTGTCCCCAAGGACAAGTGCGAGCCCAGAGATTTTTCCAGCAGTTTCACACAAATACATGCATGTGTTTGCTTCATTTTTCAGGTAAGCTGGGGATGACTACTTGCTGCAATGAGAAAGACAAGATGTAGTTCCCCTACAGTTTCAGAAACAACATGCATAAAGCTGCAATTTCACCTTTACTGTGGATGAAGTTCGTTAGATGTTGTAAAATTGGAGTGAAGTCCTAGCAGGTGTTGTTTATATTGCTCCTTACTCTGCGTTAAGACCAGAGAACACAGAGGCTCTCTTACTTTAATCAGCTTCAATGTGCATTGCAAAGAAGAGGTTTGAATGGGCATGGACATACAATACATCCACAGGAGCATGTCTGGACACTGCCAGCCATGCACCCCTGCATGACCCAGTGCTGAGCATAGCCACAGGCAGACCACAGCAGCAGGGAGTTCATCCTCTTTCCAAAAGTTAGTGCAGAGCAGCAGTGGTGCAGACTTAAACCAGGGAAGGATCTGCATTGTCTCCTCCAGGCATGCTGGTCACACAGTCCTTGTTGGCAGGGCAGAGCCACTGAGGAAAAGCTCTGGGGAAGATTCTGCTCCCTTTCTTCCTCCACCTTCTCTTACCCTGGGGCTCTGCAGGCCAAGGACGTTTACATCCCTGCTCTGAAGTGGCCAAAAGACTGCTTTGAGTTATCTGTCCCAATGTGCTTCTGAGTTACAACTTTTGGCTGCCCCCAGGCACTTACCTGTACCAGCAAGGCACTTTGGCAGTCTTTCTGTTCTGCTGAGGGGAACAGCATGACAGGTCCTTTCTTCCCAATGGGGGCCACCCATCTCCACCCTGTTGTACCAGGCAGAATATCATGCAGCCATCAGACTCCTGGGCAGTGCTTCTGGCTGCTCCAGAGAAGAGAGTGGCACATCAGCCAGAGGCTGCGATCAGATCTATTTGAGGGATTACACCTAGATTAAGAAAATGTGGTTGTGGGTTTAATCAAATTAGCCAAAGTCTGAAGGACCAGCTGGCAGCCAAGAGCAGCGCAGACTGTGCATGTGGGCACAAGTTATTGCTGGGGAAGATCATGTGGATTTATCATGCATCTATTCCCTTGGCTGCCCAAGGCAATGCCTGCTGAGAGGAGGATGCTGTCCATTTGCCATGAGTAACAAGAGGTACCCGTGGTGCACCCTTCCAAGAGCTCACTTGTGCTCTCATAGCTGCTTAGCTGCACTTGCATTAGCCACTTGTGAATTTACCCAGCTGGCAAACTGTCTCCCAAGTGTGCTTCCTACATTGTACAGGAGGGATAAAGAAGCACAGCAGAGAGGGGCAAGGGTAGGATTTGTGTTTTTTCCATGCTCACTAGGAAGCACATCTCCAAAGAGCGATTTGTTCTACTGACATCCACCACCAAACCAGGAGTGAGGTGAGTGACTGCGGAACACCCCATATTCCTCCAGTACCTCTGACCCTATTCAAAGACCTAAGCTTTTGAATAAGCTAAAGTCAGGGGCAGTGAATTGCACCGAAATATGTTTTGCCTAGGCTTCTTGGAAATTTCATGCAGAGGTAAGATCTGCCCATATTCTGCTTGGGAACCCAGTTCCAGGTTAACCTGAAAGCTCAGCCTCTGCTTAGGTGGATACTAGCTCTTCACCAGAATAATAATGGTTCTTTCCAGTGTTTTAACTGGTTTGGGGCAAAGCACAGCTTTACTTTCATGTAACACATACTTGTTTCAAAGCTATAATGAAATTTTAGCAGTGCTTGAAATTGTGGCAAATCTGCTGACTTGTAGCTTGGGTTTTTCCTGATGAAGAGCGAGGTTCTTTGCTCCCTGAACTCTCCTGTCACCCTCTTTGTTCTTTCCCACAGGATGCTGAAAAAGCAGTGCTCCCCGGGGCCATAGCATTAGCATCTAGCACTCCAAATGGTAATTACACTGGAGACAGTAGACCAGGGGAGCAGCTTGGAGGAATAACATGTCCCAGGAGAACGTGCTTTGCTTCCCCAATGACAGAATGCACAGGTATTTGCCAAGTACATGCAGTACAGCAGCCCAGCTCCCTATCCCCCACTGTAATATTTTTTTTTATGATTAGATAGTGTTTAGATACGTTTAGACCTTGGCTTGCCAGCACATAACTATTGTCTGCACGGGCATGTCCTCAAGAAACAATGCAGAAAGCCCATTGTGGTTAGTGATAGACCCAAGCTGTATAATTGAGATCCACCCTTAAGCCACAAGATGTTCTGGTCTAATGCTCAAATCCAGCAGATTCCTCTGTTGCAGATAAAAGCGAAAACCACCAGACCCAGCATTTCCAAAGCTGAATTTTCCCAGTTCTAGAGTCTGAGGATTTTATTTTGGTTTGAGGGCTCAGTGTCAGAGTTCAGATCTTGTTCCTGTGCATTGGTGTTTGGGAGGACTGCTGGATGTGCTAGCTTGTTTCCAGCCTGGTCTTTAGTTGAACTGAAAATGTTCAGTAGGGAAAGGCTAATCATGAGTTGGGAAAATTAATTTTAAGGCAGGTCTGTAAAAGTCTCTTTTTTTCGTGCCAGAAGAGCAATATTATTAAGGATCATCTTTCCCACCCCCACCCCCACTCTTTTTTTGGCAGAGAAGTTGAAATTTCCATAATGGCAAAAAGCTTAGTGCAAATGCTGTTGAATCCACTTCTAAGTCTTTTTGCCAATATATGGTCATTTTTGTTTCACTTATCAAAATCAGCTAAAACAACAGAGCTCTCTTGTGACAGTAAAAGCAGTACTCCTGGGAGGAATATTTGCTCATCTGGAATACTTACCCCTGGAAATGTTAAGAATAAGACCTCGCTGAAGTAAAGATGTGTAAATATATATATATATATATATATATTGCAAAGAGCTAGTGAGGAAAACGACCTGACTCATCTCCAGTCTACCCCAACAGACAGGTGAGAAAGCTGTGCCTTGCTTCCAGTTGCTACATTAAACTGTGGAAACTTCCTCTCTGTTATTTATGCCCTGATGAGTAGGAAGACAGCAGTAACAAACACCACCAGCCTTGTCTTCTCTCTTAGCAGCTTATTACCCTCACGGTGTGCACACGGGCCTCCCCAAGGGCACTGCCAAACTCACCAGACGGCCTCCCCGAGGTGTGTTCTGAAGAGCTAACGTACCTCACGCCCATGCAATCCTCTTTTCCTGCATCTCCAGGCAAGGGCACGCACCACCCATAAAAGCATGCAAATAATTCCCTAAGTATTGTACCCGACGCATAAAAGAAAGTATTTCCTTGCCCTGAGGTCATCGCTGGCAATGGAGAGATGGAAAAGACTGGTGAAGAAGTCGAGGGGGTCAGCTGTTCTATAGCTGAAATAACAGTGGTCTAGAGCTGGAATAAGCTAGGTGATGGGAAAGACAAAACTACCATGCTGGCCAGCAGTGCTAGGGAGTGGAGCAGGGCTCCTCTCCTGGCTCAGAGCACCCTGAGTTGATCAGCTGTGGTGACCCTTGTCTGGGTTCAGGGTGCTGCTGATCCAGCAGGACCAGGGTGGCTCAGGTGCCACACCTGGCCAGGACCTGCCACCCAGTGTGAGCTAGCCTAGCTCTCTTGGCCATCACAGGGGACTTCAGCTGGGCAATGGACAGCTGGTCTTGACCAAGGCCACCAGCTTGGAGCTAAAAGAAATGTGTCTTCTGTGCCTGACTTTGTGCTCAGGGCGCTGGCAGAAACATGTTTTTTCAGCTGACTGACCGAAGGAAATGGAGTGGGCACAGTGGGGACTGCTGGCAAGTAGTTGATGCTCTGCTGCTGACCTTTAGAGGCTGGAGCTACTGCAGAAAGGGCCTTTCAAATTTCACAGATGTTTTCAAATCTTGATTAACAGATTGAGGAAATATCCTTTTCCTCTTCCTTAATTTTTGGGGCAACATTTCCCAGGTATACTTCCAACTCAAAACACAGGCTTCCTGATGCAAGCTAAGTGTATTGAGCAAGGAGCTGACATTACTAAATAGGAGTGGTACCATCTTCTGCCGGAGAACCACAGTTCAGGAAGCAGAAGGTTTTGCAAACCTAATCAACTAGCCCTACGGGAAGTCATGAGACCAGCTCATCTCGAGCCAAAGCCCTGGATGCTTAAACAACAAATTGCAAATTGAGATGTTGATTAATAGGAAAAGAGCCTTTTAAATCTGTATTGGCCAATGCAGTTCAAAAGGGAGGTTTACTGTTGTAAGTGTATATACTATAAACAAGGGGTTGGTTTGATGTTCTGAGAATTGCGCAAGAAACTGTTTCGTGCAATCTTTCAAGAAATGGTTTTAGCATGAGTGTGGTGGATGGTTCTTTGAGGTATTGGATTTCATGAATATGCTGAGGCTTCTGGGAGAGCTTCCACCCTTAGGAAGATGGATCTGTCAGGTTGGGTTTTCTGCCTTTCCCAGGTGACAGGCTGATAAAAGGGCAAAACCCCCTAAGAACTAGGAGGAAAAAAATAGAAAAGGTTAAAAAAAAAAAAAAAAAAAGATTGTTTGGGTAAAAGAGGAAGGGAGATTTGTTTACTGCTCTTCCAAAGAGGGAGTTTGCTCTGTGTTTCAGTTTTGGAAATACTTTTTGTCTGTGTTGCCAACACAGGCAGCAGTGTATGGGGAGCTGGCTAGATTCTAACACTGCTGCCTGAGTCTCCTATAGCAAAACATGGGGGCCTTAGTGATCTGTGGCCATTGAGCAATCCTGAAATCAGCTTCTAAGGTGGTGAAAAATAATCACAGCACAACAAGCACCACAGTATGATCAGGGATGAGCACTCCAGGCAGGGTGCCATGAGGCAGCTGTGGCAAGCTGGAGGGCAATAGAAAGATGTCAGCTCCCCTTCCTCACCTGAAGGTCTTCAGGACTGCAGAGGGACCTGGGCATATCTGGTGTTCCACCTTGTGCTGTTAATTTTTAAAATTTTCACTCTCCTGTTGTGCCATGTAGAGCCTCATTTCCTCTGCCCAGGAACAGTGATTGCAAAAGGTCTCTTGCGGATGCAAGGCCATTAGCAAATGTAATGGTCAGAGAAGGCTGAGGTGGAAAACAACCATGTAAGTGGATGCAGGTTACACTTCTGGTTCCTGCTGGCAAGTAGTGCTTGTGCCTCTGTTGATGCAGGATTTTTTTGTTTGTTTGTTTGATGTGGTTGGGCCAGGAAAGCCAAGCTCCTTGCTGTCAGTCCACCCAAGTTAATGTGTATGAACTGGGTCGCTGCCACTATAAAAGGGAATGCCTTGAAGGAGTATTGTAGTGTAATAAAAGAGGTAATCAAAGTACTGCACCTAATTCTGTGCTTAGCACTCTGTAGCTGAGATGTTACTCACTCTTACTAGACCTTTACACCAGTCAGATTGTGAGACTAGATTTCTACCTTAAAGCTAAGAAAGAAAATAAAGAAAATTTTGACCTAAAGCATAGGGTTTAGAGCTGAATCATGAAGATTGAGCTATAAGCTCCTCTGCACAGCTATCGCCCCAGTTCTAGCCATACTTAAGTCTAAACCACCATGTACTAGTTGGTGAGTATTCACCACAAAGCCTAGGAAACTCCAGCTACAATCTCAATAGAAACCGTAGTTCCCCATGGGGCCATGCACTTGTACAAAAGGTGCCCCCACACTTTCTCCTACAGTGGGGACATCTCTGGCTCTTGTTACCCAGCCCCACACAGCTGAATGAAGGGGAAGCTGACCGAATCCATACCCCAAAAGCCATCTTCTTCCAAGGAAAAGGCCATGGGCTGTATCCAGTGACCTCACCAATTAGCACTTGCAGATCTAACTCAGCCATTGCTCTGAGCCAGGATGAAGGATACCTACCCCACCCTGCCTGAACTGCAGAGACTTTTAAGAACTAATGTGTGGTAGCATGACAGCAGAGGCTGTGGGTACTTATTGGAGGACTAGCAGCCCTTAAAAACTTGAAAATATTTTCCCAATGCCTACCATAAATCATCCTTACTGTAAATCAAGCCAGGCCTGCCTTGCCTCTGTGGACATGGAGAATAATGAATTGCAGTGTTTATGAAAGGACAGGTTTTCTCCCCAGTTGTTATGTCCAGAAGAAAACACGCCAGACTCTGTCATGTGTTCCTCGGAGGCTGTCTTTTCTGTGCCCTCTGCCCAGCTGGCAGCTTTCTCTTAAAGTTTTTGCTCGCTTCTCTGGTGTTTAACCCAGTATAATGCAAACTTAGTAAGGATTCTGACCCCAACATAAAATTCGCCATGGCCCTAAGTGAACAATTTCCCTGACAAGGGAATAGAAACAGAAATGAAACACGGGGCCCATCCATCTATGAGGATACTTGTCCCTGGGTCATAACTTCATATAGTCTTTTTTAAGAAGACTGAACCAAAATCCTGCCTTTAGCCATCTTCAAACTCTGGGTAAGCTTACACTTGAAATAAGCAGATAGGCCCATAAGCAGAGCCCGACCCACATTAATGCTTGAGCAAAATATTAATAATGCAGGAGAATGAGAAACCTGGAACACCCAGCTTGATTTACCAAAAAGGCCATGCCCATGGATTGAGTTGCAGGTCTCAACACTGAGGCTTGCACGACCCCTCTGTGGTGGCAAGGCTGAGGAGCCTTTGCAGGTGGCTTTCCTTATCTCTGTCCCACAAGCGTGTGCAGCAGAAGGCACGGTGTATGTTACTGATTTGGATTTCAGGCACACCTACATGTAGTAACCAGAGAAGCCGTGGCAGAGCCATGAGGAAGGCAAGCTGAAATCGATCCAAGAAACGTGTAGTCCATCAGCTATCCTGTTGCAAATCCCACTGAGAGGACGTCAGTACATCAGTATCGGAGATTACTGAAGAGCAGGCCTTTCATGTTTTATGAATATAAAAATAAAAACAAATGCCAACCCATCAAGTTTGCAGCTTTTGTGTTGCCATTCCAGGCACTGAGGATCTGAGAGAGCACTTGTAGGAAAGTGCTAATGAGAGGGCTGAATCTCCTGGTTATCTGCTTGACCTCTGAAACTTAACATCCAGGAAGAAGTCTGGCGCATCTGGAGTGCCAGGTGACACACAGAGCAGGACACTCCTCTCAAGCCAACAGCCTGGGTCTTGACTCCACAGGAGCTCTGCCTGGCATAGCTGCATCTGTGGATTTCTCTCTTGGGAAGGGGAGGAAGGAGTTAACAGTCATACAGCTACCTCTGACAGCCTGAAGGCACTGTACCTGCCTAGATGGAGAGGAGGGGTGGATTAGATGGCCCTCAGGCCTTTGTGTACATAGGGAAAGGGAGGGTTGCAGGGTGATACCCCGGTGCTCTCAGGTGAGCACACAGCAGCACTGGTGCAGCTGCGTTTTGTACCATGGCAGAAAAGCCACCCCCGGTCCCCAGGCAAAGCAGGCTGAGCTGGTATTGCTCAGAGAAAGCTGTACCTGCCAGGCGCTGTGCTTGCTGGAAGTTTGTGTGTCCTTCACCCCCAACCCTGGTAGAGCTGGCAGGGGACATGGAGCCACCAGCAACACTTGCAGCCTTGCACCTGCCCCAGTAGCTGGGGGTACCTGGTGCTTCACCCAGTATGCAGGTGGCTGCATCAGCACCTAATGATGTCCTCAGAGGGTTTCTGGTCAGCCTGGCACATCCCCACATGCTCAGGGCTCACATCCCTCCTCTGGAACTGGGGATGCCTCAAACCTTGGGCGAAGGGTGTGAAATCCACATCTCTGGCGTTCATCTGCCTCTCTCACCATGTTACAGGGCTGGCAAGAGACATGGTCCCAGTGCTGGGGCTGATCTCTAATTCCCAGTGCCCCTCAGATGTGTCTCGTTAATCATAAAAAAGCACAGTGCTTTGGAAGATTCTGCTGCCAGGGCTGCTCTGGTGCTGCTGGAATCCATTCCACACATGACCTTGTCTAGGGAGGGGAAGGTAGACCCTGATTAGTGATTTGACACAGGGTGATAGGTCAGGGGGGTTGCCCCTCCTGCTTGCTGGCATTGGGACAACACTGAGGAGCCGCTCTGTTTGTAATAACCAGTGCTGGCAGAACTGCTCTGGGACTTGTGGTTTTCCAGTTGCAGGTTGCAGGGGCTATGTCCTCTCTCTTGCCCTCTTCACAACACAGTATCGCAATGACATGAGAAACAGATAAGGTTGACCCTCCTAAAGTCCTTCACCTGGTTTACCTGGAAAGCAATACCTAGATGGCAACTCCTGCTACTGAGATGGAATTTTTCCATCTGATTTCTGCTGGACTCGTTCCCGTTCTCTGCCTTACCTGTCCTCTGCCTCTTCAAGTAGCAAGAGTTAATGCTCTTAGTCTCCCTGAGTCAGGTAAATACGTAGCTGAGCACTGAGAGGGAGAAAGGACAAGGAATTGTTACCAACTTGAGAGTAATGTATGAGAAGTTGTGGGCTGTTTCCATTGCTCAGCTCCACCACAGAGACTTGGACTGGATCGACACTGTGTCCCCACTTGTAAAAGAGAGATAATCAGTCCTCACAAATCTGTTGCTGGGAGAAAGTTTGTTATTGCTCATTAAGCTCTTTGAGGCTGTTAAAGGGCAGAGTAGCTGGCTGAACGATGTGAGTCTATCACCTGGCTGGAAGGCACTATGTGACTTGAAATACAACAGCCCTTTGCAGGGGGAAGGACCATAAATTCCACAGGGCACCAGATAAACCAGAGGAGGTAAAAAACAAAGAGGCAGTTGAAGTTTCAAGTCTCTTTCCCTTCATCCCCTGCCTTCTCCCTCCCACCTTTCCCATGCCAACACAATAATAGTGTGACAGCCCGCTCCATCACCATTCAGGGCAAAATCAGAATGTGGTTACGCTGCACCAGGTCCTGCTACCTGCAGGCCCCGTCTCTCCTTCATCTCTGTTCCTCCTCCTTGGTCCATGGGTGGATGGCCCCTTCCCGAGAAAACAAAAAGAGGAATGGTGATGGAGGGGGAAGGCCGGGTTGAAGGAAGGCAGGGAGAATGGAGGGTTGCAGTATGGAGTGGGATGGAGAAGCTGGAGCTAAGCAAAAGGAGGAAGTGGAGATCCTGGGGTAAAAGAGGGGTGGGGAGAAAAGAGCACACAGACACCCTTGCAAAAGAAAGGCAAGGGGTGAGAGCATGGAGAAGGGTCTGGTGATGGGAGCTGATGTTGCATATGCATTTCCTAGCAGGTCACATAGAGCAGGTCACATAGAGCCTTCCTCCCAGCACATGCTTCACACTCACAGGAGGCAGCACTGTTGAACACGTTTAGCAACCATCTTCACCTGCCACCACTGGAGAATAGTTTTGGGGCCAGACCAGAGATCCACAAAAGTAACACTGCTTTCATTTGACACAAGCAGTACCCGCTTCACCCAGCCTCGGCCTGACTGTTTGCCTTCCTCACTGCAGGGTGGCAATCAGTCACACAGTGGTCATCCAACTTGTTCTACCGCTTTGGTTGGACAACATTGGCTCCTGACAGTTACAGGAGCCTGGATAGTTCCTGTGGGGGTGAAGACAAGGAAAACAATGCTGTATTGAAAACTCCTACCAGTGTAACCATTTGGAAAGGGGGCTGGGAAGAGGAGGGAAGACAGCACTTTGTCAGAGCAGCAACAGCCCAAGTGCAGGTAGAGTTATGAGGCAAAAGAACACTTTTACCAGGAAAGCTTATTTCACTTGAAAATTCCTGCAACCAATGTCAACAACTGTTGGGTATGGAGAAGTATGTATATAAGAGCCTGGATATATACCAAGGTCACTCTGCCGTAGCAAACTCCTGCTCATCAGCTGTATGTTGCCTGGGAAAGAATTCTGAGTTCACAGCACTTGCAGGGTCCTTGAGCATAGACAAACAAAGTACAATCATTATTTATTAGTAGTTTATTAGCATCAATACCTTGACAGTGTTTCTAGGCTCTCAAATAAGTGCGGTGCAAGAAATGTGGGGGAGGAGGCCATATGGGACTAGCATGCTACTGACAAACCTCTTCGGTGAAGACAAAGTCTTCACCAGTTGTTTTTCACTGCAGGGAGGAGTAGCTACAGTGACTGTACAGAAAAAGCCATATCCACACTGCAGGGAGACTTCTCTGCTACAGCTTCCCTGGCCAGGTACAGCCACAGAAAGGAAAGGGGACAAAACCATCGAGGCTGTGACAGCTAGGTGGACTGACTTCACCCTGGTTCCTTACACTCTTGGACTCACCTCCAAACTCTCCTTCATCCAGAAACGTTAACTCAGCATGCTCTCTGCGTCCCTTTTTTACAAGGGATGCATGCTCAGGCTTGGAAAAACATGGGTCATTAATGGATCCTACTGTGACAGACAGGATGCACAGGCTACTTGCAGCCCATAGGCTGAGAACTGCATTCCCACAAATGAAGGGTAAAAGAATTTGCCTCTTTGTTTTAGGGACTTTTCTCCCAAACATAAGCACAAGCTGAATATTCATGAACCTCCTATATGAATTAGTTGTGTCTTCTAAACTCAAACACAAAGTAGTTTGAGTTTACAAACACATTCTGCATGAGGTGCTCAGGCACAGGACAAAGCCAAGTGTCTGCTCTAGCAGTGGTTTCCCAGGAACTCTGCATGCTGCCTTAAACCAGTTACTCTTGCCTATTAAAGCAGGATCAAAACTGAACAAAGACAAAGATCCTTCCAGAGCTGTTTGAGGCAGCTGCAACTAGTTCAGACTTCTACATGTCTTGACCTAACATGACTCCCAGGTTGCCACATTGTCTGAATGGGAAGCCAGAAAGGAAACTAACGTGATTTTTATTGCTAAGTGCTGCTCACTAGTGCAGTCAGTCCAGTGTGTGTTAAGAGTTCAGGTTGCTAAGTAGCTTGAAGTGCAGAGGTTCAAATTCATGTGCGAGCTGTATTTATGGTAGGAACAAATGGGTGTGTATGAGTACAAATGTGTGTATAGCTCTTTTGCAGGTGTTTGTGGTAGCATTCATGAGGGAAATGGGCATCTCTGAGTGGGAGCACTCCTGAGGTTCTCGAGGACATCAGATAATGGTTCACTGTATACGTGATGGAGCTGACATAATGGCATTTAAGAAATGGGTGTCACTGGGGAGGCAGACCTAGGTCCAAATGAGATGGCAAGAATGTGCAAAAAATCCCAAAAGGTAAGCGATTGCAAGTGTGTGTACTAAAAAAGACAAGACATGGACATGCTGCTGTCTGTACTGGGTCTGCCTGGAATGCTAGGTCGTTAACTTTCTTCACAGCAGCCCATGTGGTACTGTGTTTTGCACTTGTGATGAAAACAGCACTGATTACACACCAGTGTTTTGGCTACCAGTGAAAAATCCTTGCACAGTTGTCAAGGCTTTTTCGGTCTCCTCCCTGCACTCCTCAAGTAAATAGGCTGGGGGTGGACAAGAAGTTTGAAGGACACAGCCAAGACAGCTGACCCAAACCGACCAGTGGGATATTCTGTACCATATGACTACACCATATATCGTGCTCAACAACAGAGGCTCAGGAAAAGCAGGAAGGAGGAGTGATCATGGTTATGGCATTTGTCTTCCCAAGTAACCACTACGTGTACTGAGGTCTTGCTTCCCAGAAAGTGGCTGGACATCCGCCTGTTCATGAGAAGTAGTGAAGGAATTAATCTTTTTGCCTTGCTTCTGTGTGCAGCTTTTACTTTTTGTGTTAAACTGCCACTATCTTGACCATGAGGGTTTTTTTCATTGTATTTCCTCCCCTGGTCCTGTTGATATGGGGGTAGTGAGAGAGCAGTTGGGTGGGTGGGTGTCTGGCAGCTGGCGATGGTCAATCCAGCGCTTTGTGCCTTTATTCAGGTGGTCTATGTCCCCCCTGAACCCCTGTTTGCAGATAGTGGGGATTAATAGGGACAGCTGTGAAGCCGGTGAGAAATTCAGAGAGGGAATTGCCTGGGGCCAGGGAAAAAGAAGGAGTACCAGCATCAGACTGACCTTGTCTCTCTTCCTGGGAATACAGGTGTCATTGCCCCTAAAAATACCACCACAGTATAAGCGCTACAGCTGTACCCCTGTACAGCAAGTGCCTTCTGGGCTGGCCTTGTCTTCTGAATCCTGAGGGACTGTTGTTTCACCGTGCATTGAGCTTGTGCTGAGAGCTGGGCATGTAGGTGTTTCTCATGACACAATGCTGAAGAGCATTCTTCCTCACACAGTAGACCTGGTGCACATAGAGACTGCCTGGTCATCTATATGACAGCCTCCCCTGCTGTCCCCACATTAGTGGGGCCCAAAGTGCTGACCACATGGCTCCCTTCACCTCTGCTTTGTACCATCCTCAGGTACACCAGCTCCATGCTCTGCCTGGGCCTGCCTCTGCCATTGATTCCTTTCCAGCCCAGAGCTGGAAATCAGGTCTCCTGCAACCAGGTCTCCTGCAACCACCAAGGGGGAGAGGAATGACCTTGGTGTGTCCCCACTGTGTATCCTCCACCTACAGATAGCAGAGAGACCATACTGATCCAGAGGAGGGTCCTGGCAGGTGTCACCAAAATCAGAGCCTTCCTGGATGCAGACCTGAGCAATGTGCTCTAGATAATCCTGCTTTAGTAGGGGAGGTGGACTAGATGGTCTCTAGAGCCACCTCCAACTCTGACAATTCTGTGATTCCGTGGTTGGACTGCACTTGCTTCCTTTTTCCAGCCCCTAAGTGGCATCAGCCCTTACCATCAGATGTGGAAGGACAGCACGAGGACTGCTTGTTGTGTGAACCAACTCCACACCCCACAGAAGCAGCAGGCACAGGCATGGTCATAGCATGGTTTATGGAGCCCTCAGACACAAATCCCCTGGCACACATGAGAGACCCTGGCACACATACACCTGGCATGCCTCCAGCCCCTCTACCGGCTCCCCCAAGGGCTAAGTAGTTTTCTCCCCACCTCTCTACTCACACCCTCTCCTCCTGTGGCCCCACCATGTCACAAGACTGTGGCAGTCGCCTCTTGGCCTTGGTCAAGCTGATCAAATGCAGCCTCAGGAAGATTAGGATGAAGAGGGGGAACCACAGTGACTATTTCTCTCCCTGCACTTTGGGTGCTCACCGGGAGAGGTGGGCATGAATGGCAGGCTCTGCTTCTTGTACCCTCCTGGTTCCCTGTTCTTCCACTTTCAACTCTCTGATCTTCATTCCTTTTCTCCTGTGAATTGTCCCCATTTCAGCTGTTTTCCTTTATGTGCCCCCCAGCCTGAGAGCTCTGTGGTTTAGTTAGGATCAGCTGACAACCATCCTAAGGGGTAGGGTTTTCCCCAGCAGTCCTTGGCCGGTGGCCACATGATTAAAAGCAGCGGGAGAGCAGCAGCAGGAACCCAATTCTGGCATTAATGAGAGCGAGAGGTTGTTGCATGACCGGCTGAGCAGCAGGAGCCTGGCCAAACAGCGGTAAAACAAATGGCGCCCGTGTGTAGCAAAGCTCCTCGTTAGCATAACACAGATCTTGGTTACACGCTCAGCCTCCCAGCTATGCCCTTTCCTAATCAGCCCTCATGCATGAGGGAATGTAAAAGAGCAGAGTCTACTTGCTCTCTGCAGCAAAAAAAGATGTCTTACATTTCTACTTTTGTTGTGTTTGTGTCTTGCCCACCTCCGGAGCTGACAGCATGGAAGTGTCTTGGGACTGAGTGGTGTTGAAGAGGGCTATCTCACTTCTCTTTGCTGTCAGCCTGCTTTTCTCATTGGCTGATGATGCTAGCAAGGTGTCCACAGGCAAGGAGGACCAGGCAGGATACAAAGAGTTGCTAGGCTTTGCTGTCAAATAGCTCTATGCATGGGTCTGATCCCTGCTTGGACTTCGCAGGACTTGGTTGCTTTGGGACCTGCCTCTGCTGCCCTTCAGACCACAAAATTATTTTCCTTTCTTCATGCAGGTGCTTGGTGAGGCTGATTGCAAGCTGCTAAATGCAAAACTTTCTTGGCTGGCCACTGTCCTGCAAGGTCTGTATTAAGAAACTCCTTCTCAAGGTAGCTCCCTGCTATGTTGCACAGCAACACATGTGGGGATTTACATTAAAGATGTAGTTTATTTTAAGGCCTCCATGTATAAGACAGCTGAGACTTGCTGACAGCCCAGTAAGCAAAAGATCATGCATCCTTAACTGATAGCAGATGTAGCAAAGACTTGATCCTAAAGTCCCTGATGTGAACATGATCAGAAGTAATTATATAGTGTAGTTATTACTATACCCCTATACACAACAAGTCTCCAACTGGAAGCCTGGAGGCAGTCCATAACCTTTGTGCAATCTTGGGAATTGATTGCAGTCTGAGGAAGCCACTGTCTATATGGGCCAGAGACATCAAAACAGGGTATTGCCCACAACATGTTTTTTGCACGGGATTGTTAGCTAAGGAATGACATATAATATGTGGTCATATCTATCATCTGTTTAGCTATGCCAGCATAATTCATACAGCCAAAGTAGTTATGTCAGTAAAATTTCCCAAGTGGACAAGCCTCATCATGGTGTTCGCACAACCACATAACACAATATTTTCACACTGTTCAGAGCAGCTAAGCAAGCATCAGACCTAGCTTTCAGGGTAAGAAACCCTCTGAACAAAAGCAACATGTTAAAGGGTAGGTCGCCATCAAAGCTTTCCTGGAACACGGAAATGCATGAACAGTTTCTGCCCTTTTCAAACACAAAATCAGAATGAAAGTTGCCAGAAACTTAAAAAGTCATCATTTGGAGCTGGGAACCCCAAAAGACAGGCAGTGTTTTCTTGGCATGCAGGAGGAGAGTTTGTATTTGCATCTGCATTTCTGCAGTGTGACTGCTCAGACCTCAGGTGGAAAGAAGACCGGCACGGGAGTTTGCACAGAGCATATCTGTTTCCACACATCTCCACTGGAAAACTCTCATCTCAGAGCAGGGACTCCTAGTTTTGTCCTCAATAGAAGTATTTTGTCACCATTTATGGTTTTAAGGATACTTCTTTTCTGTGCAACTTGAGCAGGGACCGGTGAGGTCGACCAAAATTCCAAGGCTAGTGAATCAAGTGCTCTGGGGATGGAAGCAAAGCCATTCATCACTGAGCAGAGAGAGGCCCAGCCGTCAGACACAGTGCTGTGCTGGTTGCTGAGGACATGGTGTGGTCCCTATGTGTGTCAGTGACCAACCAAAAACTGCCGTTGGGAGGGGGCATCCATCCACCAATATGGAGTACAGCCTTATTTGCAGAATGCAATTGCTCTGGTTGTGAAAAGCACTGAACCTGCTCTTGAAAACTTGTGCAAGTATGTACTGGTGGGAATTATAAAGGTCCACAGTGTTGCAGTGCAGGGGCCTCACAGTGGTTTTGCAGGGCCTTCTGTGGGGAGAACTTCCCCAGCAGTAGCTAGATGGATACCATAACTAGCTGCACTGGCAAAAACTTTTCTGGTAAATGCAAGGAACACCTGGCAGAGAGAACTCTATAGCTTCCAGGCCACCTCTGTGACCAAACCCACCATTTCATTACCAGACTGTTGGTGAGTCTGAGGCTTCTCTTTCTGAGTGCATGAAGGGGATGATACCAGTACAAGCACATGAAGGTGATATAGGCCATGCTGTTGGCCACAGGAGAAGTGCAAGGCATGCCATTAGGTATGTCTGTGTGGTTGCAGAAGGGGTGCTGTGATGTTGCACTGAAGCTAAGAGGAAACCTTTGGAGGACGGGGCTGCAGTGTAAGGTCCTGTCAGCATGCCAAAATGAAGATTGCCAGCATGCCAACCTGCAGTTAGCTGA
Organism: Jacana jacana; assembly: GCA_013400555.1. Lineage (NCBI taxonomy): Eukaryota > Metazoa > Chordata > Aves > Charadriiformes > Jacanidae > Jacana > Jacana jacana. The sequence goes on along the minus strand of VZTM01002625.1, from coordinate 360,600 downwards.
ACACCTTAAACATGCCCCATGCTGCAGTCTGGCTGAGGAGAGCTGTTGAAATGCTACCTGCAAACATGACTGTGTCTTGCTGAATACAGCGAGACAATATTGCACCCCATTGCAATATTGATGGGGTGACACTATCTTAAGTGTGGGACGGCTAGATAATAACACTAGAGATAGAAAGTGTGTCCATGCAATAGGTTAGATATGGGGCAATGTCCTGTCATAAACAAAATTTGGCCTCACCTGTGTAGAAGGGATGAGCCTAGGTTTACCGTATCACAGCCTTGCAGAAACCATGGACCAAATCCTAACATTTCATTAGCTTCAAGAGTGGTGCTGACTCAGAAAATAGTTAAATGCAGTTTTAGTTCTCTGTGGATGAAAAAGATCAGTTTTCCTGTAACACGATAAGCAGCACGGTACCTGACTACGGTATTTGCAACAGGGATGGGACTTCAGCTGGCCAAGGAGTAGGAGGCAAGAACAAGACACAAGCTGTATGTGTGAGCCCACAACAACCGATGGGGCTGGAGACAAACCATCCTGACAAAAATTGTCTGTGGCAAATTTTGCAAGCAGCAAAGACCTGCTTGCAAAAAACTTGTGTCTGAACTTGCCCACACAGAGCGGGTGTTTGAGTCTCAGCCCAAGCCTTCCTGGAAGCTTAGTGGTGTCAGAAGTATGTCAGAGCAGAAGAGATCACAGGGTTCGTATCAGTAGAAGGTGCAGACCAGGTAAGATAGTCCAAATCCAGCAGCTTCTTTATTCTGTGACTCACGAGGTCAAGGAGAGTTTTGCAGAATCACAGCTTCAGGCCTTTGGATGGTTTGCAAAAAGTCATCTTAGTGCTGATGCACGTGAATTGCTCTCAGCTGAGCTCTATGAGTAGAGCACGGGTGGCATTCAACCTATCCTAGTTTTATCCACTCCCTCGGTATCATCACCATCACAGACAGTGGAAGAGTTGCACAAAGGGTTGCCCAGCTGCTTTCCCATCACAGTAGCCAGTCCCCCCACCTGTAACTGCAATGGGGTATCTAGAAAGCATGGCTTGTGTGTTCATCCAACCTACAGGAGACTGAGAGGAGCCAAAGTAATAGGCTTCAAATGAGTAAAAGGCCACTGTGGAAGGGAATAACTCGTTCCCTTTGCCCACTGGGCAAAAGTTAAATTCACATGCCTAAAACACAGTGAGAAGATCTAGGTCAATACCATGAACCATCTCTAAATAATAAGGTGAGTGAATCACTTCCTGAGTAGGCTGGAGGACTGGAGGGCTGTTAAAGGCATGTCAAAAAAACATCTGTCAGGCATGGGCTAGGTTTAGTTATTCCTGCCTCGGAGAGGAGGATGGGTTAGCCAATACCAAGGCCCTTTCCTGTTCTGAGTTCATTGATTTCACAGGTTCTCATAGTGAGAACTTCACACAGGGACTAAATGCAGCTATGAAAAGCTGTATAAGATCCCTACTGGTTTGTGTTTCTTCCATAAAAAATACACCAAACCAAACCACAACAGACTCAACCATGGTTCATTTAAGAAGAGAAAAGATATTCGGGGAAGGAAAACATCCTCCATTTACTGTAGCCAGTGCTTAAGGGAGGATAGCAAGAGGAACCAGGCAAAATTTCTCCTTTGGGAACAAAAAGATACTCCACAGCCAGCACAGCTGTCTCTCCCCTAAATGCCTGCAGTTTCTTGGATCAGTGGCTTTGAATCTTTCTGATTATAGATTTTCACAAGATTTTCTCCTTTGAAGGAATAGGCCCCATAGAGTGAATTCAGACTAGCCAGTAAAAGGCCTGCTCTCCTTAATTACCTTTCATGGACCTTCCAGAAATAAGGAGTCTGCAGACCACAGGCCAAAGGTCACTTTTAGAAGAGCGTTTAGCTCTTTAGAACTGCGTGCAAGGGATCAGGCATCTGAATGTGATATTGGCTGGTCTCTACCTTGGATTACATTCCCAGGAAGCAATCTGTATTTTGAAGCTCTTCTTCAAGACAGACCAAAAAACCAAGAGTCGAGAGAATTGTGGACAGGCGGAGGGGAAAAGAAAATAATCTTTTTGATTTTCAACAACAGACTGGTCTATAAACCCCCCGAGACTCATCAATAGCCTCATCGTAACTGCCATGCCATTTCTCACGCACTCTGAAGTGAAGCTGGCTGTTTGCTCAGATGCTGGACATAGTGTCTTCCAAGGCCATTTGCAACCCTCACAAAGTACCCTGACATGGACGTCGCACTGTGGTGATACCCCACAGCTTTGGACTCAGGGTAGAAGCCCCGTGGTGAGTTCCTCACTGCTGCATTTCCCCCAAGGGTTGCCAGGAGTTCTGTTTCAGCTCATGCCCCATGGGGCTGGAGCAGGCTGTAGTGCAGCACGGAGCATTGTTAGCGGAGACCAAAATGGGTTGTGCTTGGCAAGCGCAGTGGAACGGAAAAAGAGGGTGACCTAGGAGCATTGCTGTTCTCACTTCATTTTTCCATTGCATCCACTGCTTTATTTTCTTCTATCAAGCCCAAAGAGAGAAACAGAACAGAAACAAAATATAAACAGGTTTTGTCACCATAAGTACTACAGGAGGAGACCACTGCCCGAGAGAGGAGAGCGAGGTCTAGATTATAGTCTCCATCCTTCCACTAACTCTCTCTTCTGTCTTTCATCCTCCTCAAACTCTCTTTCTCTCCAACATCCCACCACTGCTGCCACTCAGGGTGCTGAGCTGTTTGCACTGGTGCCTCAACAGGGTACCAAAGAATTATGTCACTTACAGGCTGGCTCTGAAGACATTTTTGGAAGCGCTTCAGCTCTCCCCACAGCATATTGTCAACAGATACAATGGCTCAAATATGACAGCAACTGAAGGCAAAAGGAATTCTATTGTCATTTGTGTTGCTGGGAGTGTCGTTGTGAAGCATTGGCAAGCCCATTGCTCAAAGCTCAAACTATATAGAAGTTGCCCATCTCCTGCAGCATCACCCCCAAAACATCCTTGGCAGAAGACAAATGTCATTGGCATCTACCTCTCTTAAAGAAACCTGGCCCTTGCCAACTGGCCCAACACAGCCCCTCTTCTGGCTGGCTCAGCTGAATGACCAAGGTCTGAGTGGTCCAGACAGGTCCTGTCCTGCAAAGGAGCCCACATGGAGAAAGATTGCTTTGTCACTGACTGGGCTGTGTCCTACTCTCAAGGGCTACACATGCAGCATGGGGCTCGGGGACATATGTCCATCAGGCAGCCTGCTTCACCCTTCCCTGTCCACCTGCCTCCATCCCTGTGCAGCAGGAAAGCTACAGCACATGGGTTAACCGTGCTCCGCACCAACAGTCCAGCAACTTCAGCTGCTCGTTTCTCTGACACTATGGCAGTCTGCAGAGAAAGGTTTGTAGAGGACATGATGCCAGGAAAGTCCCCAGAGAAGCTCTATTTGGAAAAAAATCCCTTTTGAGCCAGAATCTCACCCATGGGACCAACCTCACCCAGATGACCAATCCGCCCTAGAACTGGATTCAGGGAAAAGGCATTCATTTTTCTCCATTTGACTAGCAATGTTACCATCTGGGCAATGGGCACAAGGCAGACCCCTGAACTCGTCTCCCCCTTTGCCAGCAGAGCTGCAGGGGCTGAAGGAATCGCAGCTCCCACAAGCCTCGGAGCAATCATGTGCCTTCTTGCAAAACAAGTCTTGAAGCTGGAGAACTCTTTACCCAAACCTGGAAGCAGAAAAGTCAGCATTTCTTCCCTCCACAGCACGCTTCTGAGAACATCAGTAACCACCAAGTACCTTGACTCCAGAGGGCAGGTAAAAGCACACCAGTCTTAACACTGGGGTGGAGGCTGCTGCCTGTAACTTCAGGCAAGTCACTGCCTGGGTTGCCTGCACCTGAAACCTGCTGAAAACAGCCTTCCCTGGGCTTGCTTTAACTCTCCAAGATTGTGGATTCCTCTGCAAGCCCAGCACATCGCAGGCTTTGCATTTAGCTGGCAGGTTCTGCAGTTGTGCCTGCTACAAGCAGACAGACCCCCTGGGGCTGCGGCCTTGCCCTTTTAAATGCCGCTCCTTTATTTCAAATGGCTCTTGGAATCCTACTGTAACCTGAGCAACCAAAAAGTGGTTGCTGGCACTGAAAAGCAGTTACACAATATCCAGGAGGTGAAAGCCTTTCGGAATGGAGATTCAGGTGGGAGGCTCCCATCCCTGGGGCCAACACCTACACATCCCCCCAGGAGCCCCAGAGAGAGGAGATGGACAAATCCATTCCAGCAACGGTCTCTCTCCCTCAGCTGTAGCTCTCCAAAACCCTTTCTGCCACGAATTGTGAATAGATCTGGACAACTGTGTGATGGCCCTGCTGGCAAACAGCCATTCCAAAAAGCCACCAGATGGGAGACCTGCACAGATCCTGTTCACCCTGTACGGATTTCAAGTGTCACCTTTCAGTGTCCAAAGTTGTCGAGTCAGCCAGGTGTTCCTCAAATTGTACCGTGCCTTCCTTCCCTCTTCCCAATGCCACCTCAGCTGGGGGAGAACCCCCAGGCAGAGTGGGGAAGGTGCTGGGGGCAATGGGCAGCCTGCAAACCTCACCACCACGCGTTGCCCCAGCACATGTGCTGTGCCATGCTGTGCCGCAGAGCCGGCTCCTCCGCTAGCCACATCCCTGCCGCTCCCAAGGGCAGGGTTTGGCTGCTCCCTGGCACGTGTGAGCGGCAAGGGCATGTATCCTCTTTCTTTGCACGGGCTCGCCGGCATGTGCGTTGCTGTGCGGTGGGACTGTACCAGCTCGAGTCTCCTCGAGGCTGGTCCCACCTTTGCTGCCAGGGGAATTGCTCTGACCTGTAAAGGCAGGATTTTGCCCACAGCATTATTTTTTTTCTCCAGCCATGCAAATTAATTTGCCGGTAATCAAGAAGCGCGATCTAACCAGTGCTCTGCACCATCTACACATGTCGGAGCTGCTGGGGATTCCTGTCCTCCTTTTCTTCTTGCTCAAAGCCCCAGGCTGCCAGCTCCACATAGCTGCCGGGCGAGACCAGGCTTCCCACTCTGCCAGGCTGCTTGCAAATGAATGCCCATCAGCTGCTTTCTCCTGTGGGAGCCATGCAAAATATCTGGGCCGTGGCTGCAGAAAGCCGTGCACCCTGCTTCTTCCTAACCCTTGCACAGAAGCTGCCGGGTTGAGCACATTCCTTCCTCCCTACTCCTCGCTTCGCTCTGCCCTGCAGCAATTTCCAAAGCATTTTTGTGGCATCTGAGACCCGGAGACAAATTCATGAGGTGTGGAGATGTGGTTTTCCCTCATGCGCCCTCTGGCCCGACCGCTCGCAGGGGCAGGGGGCAGTGGGGCTGCAGGGGCTGCACCACGCACAGGCACCCAGCCCTTCTCCTCTCCAGAGGGTTGAGGGATGCTTCTTGTTCCACAGCTGCCTCCTTTTAAGCAGAATTAAATTGTGCTCCATGAGCTGATTGGAAAAATACTGTGTCTCCGGCTCTCTCTCCCTGGTTCCTGACAGTCAAAATAATAATTACATGGCCTGGGAAACAATGATAACTACCCATAAGCCTGGGAACTGCTGTTGCTATTCAGCTTTATGGGAATCCATACAGCTCCCATGGAAGGGGATTATTTACCTAGGCCCTGAGAAAAAGCCTAGGAGCCTGTGTGCTCCTTCTGGCTATTGTATTGCCGAATCCCACGGCGGTGCAGCCAGAGAGCGGTTTCCTCTAGCTGTCATTAATCTTTGCGTGCTTGACGGCCTCAGCACGCGGCATCCTTCTGGTCACCGGCTGCTGGGAAGCCAGGCCATTGTTTTGGGGCTTTTGTCCCAGATGGGGGGCTTGCTGTAACTGAGGAGCCCAGCTTTGTAGGCGTCCCAGTCACCAAGTGACTGGCTCGCAGCCTGATGGTTGCTCAGACCCTTCCTACCTCTGCTGCCGGGAAGCCAACTGGATTTGGACCCATTTGACAAGGATGTAGGAAGGACTGGCTGCAGGATGTCCCAGTATGAGTTGTGCTGGCCCTGTGTCAGCCAGCTTCCCTGCATGCCTGTGGCGGCAAGGGGGTGGCTCCATCATAGCCCCAGGGATGGGATGGGATACCCAGGACCCCCTCGCTTCCTCCTTGTCCCTAACTCCTGGTCTTTTAGTTCCTGCAGCGGAGAAGCAGGAAAACCCAGTTTCAATTCAACACATGAACTGCAGCACAGGAAATGTTCTTTTTCTAAGAACTTGAAGAAAGCTCACAGAGGAGACTTTCTAATAGGGATGGTGCCCATGGCATGTATGTGCACACATGTGCATGGAAAGAATTGGGGCATGCAGGAAAACGCAAACAGATGCTTTGTTCCTTGCTGTGGGCTTGTGGAACCCTTCGTGTTTCCTCCTTCTCCAAAAGACACTTGAAAGCCTTCGGGAGGTGAGAAGTAAAGAGGAAGATGTGGGAGATCAGTATCAGTGATTCAGCCATCATCAGACCATTGCCGACTTGCACTAAACAGGTGGGCACACAGCGATGCTCGATAGCAAGCATGCGATAGTAAACCTGCAGCTACAGGTGAGACATCTGCAGGAACTCGAGCTGCTCTACAATAACCACACAGCATATCATCTCCCAGGCATCATCAGACCAGCCCACTGCTTCCCTGGCCAGGCCAGAGTGAGAGGGCCAGTGCTAAGGAGAGGCCCCAGCTTAACAAAGTGTGGCACCAACCCTTGCGAGTCTAAAATGTCTGTACTGTATTACAGGCTCTGAGACGTGAAGCAGCGAGCTCTGCAAACAATTTTTACAGTGGGAACTTTCCAGGAAGGAAAAGAAATCTGAATGTTTTCAAAGTCAAGGTTCAAAGTGAGTTTATAGCTCTGATGGGAAAGTCTGTTTTCCAGGTTGCCTCTACCTCCGCACAAACTGCGGTTTAGGGACAGCTCAGAAGGAAGCGAGTTGTGATTTCTCCTGTGTGACCATTGCAGGAAATGCACCAGCAAGCCTGGAAAGAGCTGCCTTTTCTTTCTCTAGGTGAGGCACACAACTGGGAATGCCTACATGTGGGAGGAAGCCCCCACCTCATGCCTCATTTCTGTCCCTCCCAGAGCTACTGCAAGGCCACAGAGCAAAGCAGCCAGCCCCTACTGCCCACCCAGCTCTGCCATCTCATTGTGACTAACAGCTCACCTCCTGTGCTTGCAGCAGAAGCCTCCCTCCTCCTCCTTCCCTCTTCAGGGGCATTGGGTGCAACCGCAGCTTTGCAAGCCGCAGCAATATTATTTTGATGCTGCAGTCACTCCTTTAGGTAACTCATTGCTTTGAGAGGTGCTAATGGATGTGGAGAGGGTTGAGAAAGCCACTTTTTATTCCAGCCCAGCAGTGGTGTCAGAAGGGCAGCCAGGATCTGGAGAAGGTCTGTCTGATGGCCCCTGTGAAGTGGAGCTGTGCTGCTCTACCCTCCTCTGCCACCTGAGTGAAGAACACAAGGAGAGTCACCCTAATCCCTGCAAAGTGGCACCAGCCTTCACAGCACACGGGAAAGCGGGTTGATGCCAGTCTCGGGCTTTGATCCCTCCATCTTCTCTCTGATTTTGCCCAGCAAGCAGCTCACAGGGGAGTGGAGAGACAACCTTGCCCTCCCACGTGCTCAGCGGATGCAGAGCGCGGTGGCAGCCAGACAGAGCTGCTTTCTCCAGCACAGTGCTGCTATTGTCTAGCTGGACTCTGTGGCTGCACAAGGCGCCTCTCATCCCCACCAGGCAGGCACAGTTGGGATCTCCATGGTCCAGCAGCACAGATGACAAGGTGAAGGGGATGGAGGCCAGCCTCTCGAGTGAACAGCCCACCTTTGCATCTCCCTAGCACAGCCCTACCACTTTATGGACTCTCTTAGATGGAGGACACTAGGGTAGGGGTTAAAAAATGGAAAATCTGAATGAAAAGGAGGGGGAAAGGTGAGGAAATGACATTGAGATGTGAGTCGGTGAGGCAGAGCTGGGCTGGGAGCTGGAGAGGAAAAGCTGTGAGCCTCACAGGAGCTGGGCTATGGGAAGAGACAATGCGAGGGAAGGGAAGGAGCCAGCTCCTGCTCCGGAGTGGGAGCTGCTCCTCCCTGTGCAAGGCTGTAATTAGAGAGAGGAGACAGCTTGTCTGCCCAGGCTGGGAAGTCTCCTTCTGCTGGGGACGTCAGTTCAGACAGGGGTTGATACATAAACATGCCGCCTGCTCCCTGCCCCTCCACACAGCTCCCCTTCTGGTTGCACCCAATGAGGCCAAAAGCACTGAGGGCAGGTGCTGGTGGCACCTGTAGACATTTATTCTCAGGTGCAGGGGACTTCGCTTTCCAGTGCCAGGACAAGGTGCTCAGCGGATTTTCGTGCTCACCATTGTGGCTGCATGGTAATGCCAGAGTTCTGTCTCCAGGTCAGCCCTCCACTCCGGGCTGCCCTGGGCAGCCCCCTCCTGCCTCCCAAAATAGCTGCTCAGATACCAGCATCCTCAAGGCAAGTTGACTGCCTGCCTCTCAAGGCCAGCAGTGTGCCTTTCAGCAGGTTTTGGGGATTTTCCCAGATGAGGAATGCTACAGACATCTATCTGCAGCTCTGAGGCATAAGCTCTGGTTTTAGTGTTTTCCCTTGTACTGTGATTATCCAGCCCCCAATGGAAAATTCAAGCTTGTTTAAAAATAAAGTCTTTGGGTTTGGCTTGAAAAGGCTCAAAAAACACTGTGCAAGGGTCACAAAATTTTGACACAAACCGTGTTTGGCCATGGATATACAACAAGAGGAAGGCAGAGAAGGAACAGGAGCACACACCATTTTTGCCACCACAAAGCCTGGCTGGGAAACTCATTGTGTTTTGCTCTCTCTGGACATGACAGTCCAAGCAAAGACTTAGATGCTCTCAGAAGAAAGTAAACAAGCAGCACAGACTGACTGATTTCCAAATTTTACAGTTCATTTTCACTGCTCAGCCAAGAGGTGGATGAAGCAAAGCCCCTGTGACTTTCCACAGGAGTGACAGCGAAGAGGGATGCTTGAAAAGAGCCAGAAGCTTGTGGCAGGAAAAGAAGAAAGAGGAGAGACCTACTGAAACAGCCGTGGGTTTTTTTAAACATAAAATAATATACTTCAGACTCACAGTGGTTTTTGCTTCCTGCTCAACAGTGTGAAACAAACACAACTGTTTTCCTCCTCTTCTGGTCATTTTAAGATCGTTTTCTTCCGAGGGAGAAATAAACACGAGGCGCAGGGGGAGACCTGCCGGTTTCCCTGCCATTCTCACCTGCGTGGGAGCGGCAGCAGAGATGAGTTAAGGCAGCACCATGTATTGACCGACCTGTCAGCGAGAGAAGCGTGGAAGATTACCACGGCGTATTTAGAGCTGTGCAGCAATAACAGCTAATTTGTTTTTGCTTAAAGAGCGGCTGGGGTTGGTTTTGTTTCATTTTAAATAAAGACATTTGGACTCCAAAGGTCATTTCCGTGGAATAACAATGCTCCTTTCAGAAAGGGGCACCGGCAGGGTCTCCGGTACACCCAGTGCACCCGGTCTGGTTTAAAAGCCGAGCCACAGCTCAGCTGGATGAGCGTCCCCAGGGCTACCCTGTACCTAGTGCAGAAGCTGGCTGTCCCAGCAGGCCTGACACTGAAAGCACGGGAGCTCAGGAAGGAGTTTTGACTTCTCCGCCAGGTTGTTTGCAAGCACCCAGTGCTTATTTGTCAGTAAAACAAGGATGGGGTCCATCCCTTCTGCCCTCTTTGCCCCAATTTCAGCTGCACCCCAGTGCCTACTGGGAGCACTGGCAGAGGATGGTGCATCCCCAGCAGGCAACTTATGGCCTTGTTTTTCCCTCATCCTCATCAAGTAGAGCATGAGGATCAGCTATGACCAGAAATACTGATTTAAAAAAAATCTGTTTGCAGTGTGTGAAGGTTTTCCAGGCGCTGCTGATTTTAAGGGTGGGTGAACCTGCCTCACTGACTCCAGTGACGTTTGACATTGGTACCATGATCTAAGCAAGATGATTTATCCAGCTCATGCAGGAAGCTTTCAGCAGAGCTGGGAGAAAAAGCAGGCATCTCAGTTCCCTGTTCCAGTGAGATTCCACATTTCTTTTCCTGTATGCTTCCTAAATAGCTACTCGCTCAGGCTTTCAGCAGTGATGGAACTGTGGAAGAGGAAACTTGAGGCTCAGGCTGCTCTCTGTCTCACAGGTATGTATTTGCCACAGATTTTCTCTCTGCTGCAGTGCAGCCCCCAGCACCATTTTCTGTCAGTCAAACAGTCTTCACGTTTCAGGTCATTTTGCTTTAAAAGTAAATTATCTTTTATCCTGTGCTGAGAAAGAATCTGCTAAAAGAAAAAGCCTGCTGGTTAACAAAAGCTCCCCTCCTTAGTGAGCACTGCTGTTTGTCACCCTCAGAAATTTGTAAACTCTTTTCTCTGTATTTATCTAACTTTGCTATTTTTGGATTTGCCATAGCTGTGAGTGCTGAGGATATGTGTTTGGAGGGGAGAGTGTCTATGCTGCTTAGCTGGTATTTTTGACCAATGCATCACTTGTCACTGGGAGCTTTAGTGTGGCTTGGGAACTATGGGAAGATGCAGACAAGAGTCCTGATCCTCTGCCTCTTCTTCCTCCTCAGAGAGCAGTGCTGCGCTGCCCACCTCCTCACCATGGCTCAGCAGTCCCCAGCCAAGACAGCCAGTGCCTATGCCACTGGGAGTCCCGAGGGCTGGAGGAGAAGGGAAAAGGAGGCTGGGTCAGATGGCATGACTGGCTGTGCTGGTGCCTTCCTGACCTCCTCTCCCCACCCTTGCTTTCTTATGGCCCCAGGCAGGGTTGCTGCAGTAGCTGAAAGAGGTCTGCACAATTTCGCTTCCCAGGGGGATGGTAGGACCACAGTTGTCCATAGGAGAAGGCAGTTTCCCCCTCTGCTGTCTGGTGAGTCCCAGCCAGCTCCAGCATGGGAAAAAGCCCAATTGGACAAACACAGCCACCACAGACAGAAAGGAACGCACTCCCCTCCACGGGGAGATGTGGGTATACGCCTCTGTGTATGTACATGTGCAGATGTGTGTACCTCAACACCCTACAGCATACAAGACACACATAATTTTAATTTTTTTGTCTTGCCAGGAGCCTTTTGGAAACAGCTCCAGGTGTTTAACCCAGGCTGCGTTATGCTGTCCCCAGAGGTGAGCTGGATCAGGGAGAGAGCAGCTGGCACTCTGGGAATGTCACCATCACCCCTTCGTTTGCGACCAGGGATGCCCCAGGAGCATGCAAACAGATTCCTCCTGTAATCCCTAACTAGTGTCAGTGCATGTTTATGGCTGAGATAGGGGGTGGACCCCAGCACGGGACAGTGATTCACTCCTGTCCCTTCTGGCAGCAATGCCACATCAAGGAGAAGCGCAGCTTTCCCGTGCTCTCAACAGAGTGATCTGTCCTGCCTCAACCAAAGTACTGGCCAGAGCCACTACGCATCTACTATTTACACACAAAGCTCTTCCCAATGTCTTGAAGGCTTCTGGGAGCAGTGTTTTTCAGCTCCAGAGTTTTGATTAGGGCTTGTCTTCCAGTAGCCAGAAGGTCACAGTGTCTGGATAGATCACAACCTGAACATCTGCATCCTATTACACAGCACGGTGATTATTTTTCAACATTCCCCGCATCTTCTAGCAGTGACAGTCATGATTAAAGCCTGGAGTGGATTCCTGAGTAGCATTTCAACTTCCTTTACTTTCGCATCCTGACCGTAAACAGGAGAAGAGGGCTTTCCTTGGGCACTAGGTCAGGAAGCCCGTGTGCCTTAAAGTGATACTGCTGTACTGATGAAAGCCCGGAGATGTCAACTGGTACAAAGCAGCTAACAAACCTGCCAAAGGGTGCCAACAATAGCAGGATATCACTGCAGCTTGCAGGGAGGATGTTTGCATTCACTGATTTGGCTCCTGTGCCAAAAGCCATCCACTGGTCCAAGGAATAAAGCCAGTGTCTCCAGGAAATGTCCATGAGCAGAGAGACTCTGGTGGCTCAGAGTGAGTGACGGGGATTTGGTTTCCCATCTACACAGCCAGAGCAGCAAGAAGAGGAGGTGTGTGAGGTGAACTCTGGGAAGGGCACCTCTGGGCAACCACATTTGCAGCTCTTATGTGGTCTGGTACTCCCATTAAAAGGGGGCTCCATAAAACCTTCTAGTTAGAGACTGGGACTTGATCCTTCTTCTTAGGAGAGGGAGGAGAGAGGGGTTGGGGAGACCAAGGAGCCAAAAGGAAAATGATTAGTCAGGTCAAGTCCGTAAGAAAAGGCTGAAGCTGCCAAGCAAGTACTTCAGCCAGGGAACAGCCTCAAAATTTCCCAACCAAGTAAGGATTTTACTCTCCCCTCATTATGCAAGGAGGCATTAATGAGCCTGCATTTCTGTGTGGTTGGGTTTGGGTTTGTGCAGGTCAGCGTTCAACACAACATTCAACAAACTTCTTTCGCCGTAATTTTCACTGGAAGGTTTTGTAAAGCAGCCAAGGGCAGGAAGCTGTCTATAAATGAGCGCGACGGCTCCGGGTGGGTCCCAGAGCTGAAGGCAGCTGCTGTCTACGGTCAGGATCCTTCCAGCGAGGAGGGAGGAGGCCAGACTCATCCAGCCACTCGCCCCTTCCCTTGGGAACGTGGGCCGGGGCACACGTCTGCGTGCACAGCCAGTGCCGCAGCTCCTGCCTGTTCTCCCTCACCACGCGCCGCTTCCCATCCTTGTCCCTCTTTACCTGCCTGCCATTTCTCTGTCTGTCTGTCTTCTTCCTGGGCATTTGCAGATATGCTGTCCCCACGTGTCTGCCTGCACATGCACCTTGGTTTGCATGTCTCCTGTAGTCCCAGCACGCGTCTCACTCCTAATTGCACAGGTTGCCTAGCGGCTACATGCACATCTACATGCATCTGTATTTTTCTACTCGAATACAGTCGTGTGCCTCTCCCCCTGCTTGCCTTCCAGCCCCTGCCTGCATCTCTGCTTGCACTTGTACATCTCCCTCCACTGGCTTTTTTTATTGCAGTGAACAGGACGGACCTGTGCGTCCCAAGCCACGTGTACATAAGGCAGCTGGAATTGCGCCGGCCAAGAGCCGAGGTGGAAAGATGGGGAGAAGGAGGGGGAATGTGAAGGGGAGTAAAAGGGTTATTGGAAAAAGGCTATCTGTGATTCTGTGAAAAGGCCTTGGGGACAGCCCACCTTGGGGACAGCCTGCCTTCCTGCTGCCTGTGTGCCTGCTCTCACGGAGAAGATCCTGAGATAAACCTGCTCATTAAGATAATGACTGGGTGCCCATAGAGCTGCAAGCCACTCAGCTGGAGAAGGGAGGCAGCTCCCTGGTTCACCCTCTGAGGCAAGAAAGAGTGAGGGTGTCCCAAGGCAGAGTGAGGGTGTCCCAAGGCAGAGTGGCAGAGGCTGTCCCTGCTGCCCTCTCTGGGGCTAATGGGGGTTGAGAGTGGGGGAAACAGAGGCTCAGCCGACCTCATCCAAAAGGGGAGGGCTCCAGGCAGTTGGAAAATGCAGGTGCAGGGCAAAAATACTGCAATTTCAGAAAAATGTGGGGTGAGCAATTAAGGTTGTTTAAAACAGGAGTAATAGTATTTTCCTCCCTTCTGGAAAAAGGGCAGCCAGGACTGCATGACATAGCTTGTAAGTACCTCTCTTTAGAGCCTTGGTTAAAACTTTATCCTCCAGATGATGATACCGAACGTTGCACCACATGCCAGCTGAATTGCCACCCTGTACTAGGGGCTTCCTTGCCTTGCCTGCAGATGTGGTGTGGCAAGGGGAAAGGGTGAGGAGGGAGGATGCTACAGTAAAGCCACAGAGGCTCTAAGCATTTAAAAGGGCTAGCAAAGGGGAAGGGGGAAGGTCTGCAGGCCCTGTGGGCAGCTTGGAGAGCGCAGAGGACCCTGGTGGGTCAAATCATAGGATGCAGAGAAGTCAGGTGAGAAACCTGGGGTGAAGGAGAGACCAGCAAGGTTTCTCATCTGGGAGGAATAGAGCCAGCTGGCTTTTGCCTCCTGCCTGGCACATGCCACACAAGTGGTGCAGGGAGTCAAGGCAGTGTCTGTACTGGGGCGAGACACAGGGGTGGGGAGAGAGGAAGAGGCATAGAGGCAGGCACAACCCTCAAAACAAGATAAAAATGAGTCAGCTGTACCAGCTGATGACTATGGGGGGTCCTGGAAGATGTCAATGTTTCTGTCTTGCTTTCTGGAAAATACCCAGCCTTGCATACATTCCCTGATGGAAAACTACTGCAGCAGAAGCCACAAATGCAGCCACACACCAGGCATGTGGGAGGGCTGGGGATACCAGGCTATAGTGCCCAGCAGAGAGGCCATGTTGCCAGGTACTGTTCGGACCTGGTGATGCCAGACCCTGACCGAACTCCTCTCTCCCTGCAGGGCTTTCTAGGTGTCCTTGTCCCCCACACCTGTGGATGGCCCATCGCAGGAGAGGGCTCCTCCTCTCCTCTAGTACCCTGAGATAGACATCTGTGTCCTTGGCTGCTGCATCCCACCCTCCCCACAGGTGTGCCTGTCTGCAGGCCTGTGGAGGACAGTGGGGCTTTGCATTTTTCCTTCATTTGGGAAACTAAATTCAGTGTGGTATGTCCCATGTGCCTCACCAGCCCACTTCCCCAGCCCTCCTGATGCTCATGGGGATTCAGTAAAAGCAGTGAAGCCACACAGTTTTGCAGCAGTGCCTGGCTCCCCTCACATTGGCTTGAGGAGCCCTATCCTGGGCTCCTGCTCCCACTGGTCAGATCAGCTGGTGAGCATCTTGGGTTTTCAGCTTATTTTTGGACTTCCTTCATGTATGACTAGCAGTTAGTTTAAGAGATATGAAAAAAATCAGTGCGGCCAAGGCTAAAGGTCAAAGGAGGGATGCCTGCAGCCCTGAGTGACCTCAGCTGCAGCAGCAAGAGTGGGGATCTTCACTGTCTGCAGGGGAAGGCTGAAAACAATCTCACTACTTTTCTCTCCCTGAACTACCCATTTAAGACCCTGTGCCTTCCGCTTGTTTTTTGCTGTCTAATTAAATTTCCTCAGATGACTGTGTTTCAGGGCAGAAGCCTGGTGATGGGGGTTTGTGCAGGTCACCCAGCCCTTGTCCAGCCATGGGGAAAGGAGCATGTGTGTATGCACACCCACATGGTCCCCACATCCAGACTCTGGCCCCAGCTGCTTTGTACAGGTGGATAGAGACATAACCAAAGGCACCTTGCAACCTCCACTGCAGGTTAGGAGATAAGCAACCCTCCCTTAATGAGGATATGATACACCTGGCAAGGCTATATCCTTCACAGGGAACAAAAGGCTCTTTCACGCCAGGTGATGGGTACAGCCGGGAGCAGCCGTGGGACCAAGGGTACCACAGATGATAAATCAGCTCAACACCACCATCCATAGGAAGTTGCCAGGGATGTGGGTTCTCCCCACTGGCCCCACACTGATGGGATGCCCTCCACATGGGCTGCTGTTGGGATATCCCAGGATACCCCCACATTGGATTCCACCACCAATTGCAGCAGGAGAGCTAATCTATAGGGCTACAGCTTTGCTAAAACTAGCTTTTTCAGGGAGCATCAGGTAGGGATGGCAGCTCTCCAGTGCTGAGGGAAGAGCTGCATTTCTACCTCTGGTATCTGCTGAGGCAAGCCCATACCAGAGGGATGGGGCAGCATTACCACGGCCTGCCACCTGGAAGGCAAATTCCCCACTGAAAGGAGCCAAATCTTTACTGTGCATATCTAGAGGCACTGAATTATTAAGAAGTATCTTAAGGCTGCAGGCGGAGCAGAAAGCTTTACAGATGGCTGGTATTAAAGTATAATGGACGTGTGATGGAAAACCACCTCTTTTGATTGCTGCAGGGTGTTTTCTCAGCTGTGGAGCCACACAAAGCAGCCTGAGTGATTATCATCTCCCCAAGGACTAGCTGGGTTTTGTAGTCTAGTGCAGTCTTTGGGAGCACTACAAATATGGAGAGATACCCACTACCACCCTGTACTTTGAGAATATCCACAAACCGGCCCTTTGCTTTTGCTGGATGAGCTCAAGACACCCTTTCCCTTTGTCACCAAAGCAAAGAAACAGGCCTTGGTAGCCTACAAAGAAAAAACACACCAGGCAGGCCAACCAGTGACACCAGACTCAGAGGCATGGGGAAACACCACCACCTTGCACACCACTTGTGAGTTTCGAAAGCAGCAGAGGTCCAAGCGGGTACCGCTCACAGAGCCTGAGGCTTAGCATCTCCAGCTGGCTGGGAGAGATGTGTGCAGCGTTTGTCCTGTAAAACTTGGGCTGTTTTTCAGCAGTGAGGAAACCCTCAAATACCCTGGAACCAGACTTCTTCCCACCCTCGCGCTTCCACGTGATTTTAGGTCATGCTAAGAGCCGGCTGTCATTTCCAAGCCTCCTGAATTTGCCAAAATTAGGCTGGATTTGTGGAAACTGGCTTCCTGAGACCTCGGGCACTTCCTGCTTCAAAAACCAGGCCAAAAACAACACAGCAGTTCTTGCTCTCCCAAATTTTGCTATGACTCCTTCAGTCCCACACGGAGCCGCAAGTTACAAAACTCATTGATTTTGAAATCCTGAAGGTCAAATATTTGGCTTTTTCAAGGCTGCTCAAGCAGAACATTGCTACGACACCGGGTACTGGAAAATTTTCAAACTCCATGCCACAAAGAAACATCATCTACTGGATGCTAACACCAGCACCAGGTGGTCCTTTGTGATTAAATAGCACCCAGAGGTCAAAGGAGTCTCACCTAACATCAAATGGCTGTGGGAGCTATTGACACTTATTATGGGGATCACTAAGGAATGCTTTTGAGGACCTGAAAAGTAGAAAAGGGCATTACAGCTGACTGCCCTGCTGCACTGGGGCAAGAAAGCTTTTGCTCTAAAATCTCATAATCAAATAGGAGATGAACGAGAAAGATGCAATAACGACAGCGGAGAGGAAGCCAAGGGCTGGAGGAAAGTGTGATGTGTACCAGAGCTGCAGGGACTGAGGCTTTCTATTCCTAATTAACAGACTCGCTTGTCTTATTTTCTGCTCTAACCACCATATTAGCCTTTTAAATATAGAAGGCTCCTCCCTGGCTATGTACACAGCCAGCCCGGCACCGCCATCTGTCTCAGCTACGTTGCCACAGGTCATATTTTCAGAACCCATTTGATGGGTGGATTAATGGCTGCCTTTTTATTGCCAGCTTCTTAGCTTTTGGGGAGCAGGGTGAAGAAGTAATAATAATAGTTAAAAAAATCATACATGAGGCTTTCCAGTGTCATAAAGATGACTAAAAAAAGGCAAGATTTTTTTTTTTTTTAAAGGGATCTGTAGGGTTTTTGTTTGCTGCCTAAGTTTGAAAAATGTGAGACGTGTAGGCTCATTTTTCACATTTCCCACACACACACCCCAGGCCTGGAAAGGCACTTTATTATTTTTAAATGAAAATGTGGTGTTTTTCATAATTACATGGCTCCGAGCTCCGGAGCTTTACAGCAGTAACTGTTGAGAGTGCTTGTCAGTGCTGCCCAGTGCAGCCACCTGCAGGGTGCTTGGGGTTTCATTCACCTCTGAGATGAAAAGCCAGGTCTCTCATCTTCTCTTTAGGGCTTTGAGAAGGGCATTTAATATGAAAATCATAGAAGTGATTTACAAATGGTTGTGATTGTTGCTACAGGCTAGACATACAAAAGAGTACAAACTGAAAAGGTGCTGGTTTTTTGGTTTGTTGGGGTTTGGGCTTTTTTTGTTTGTTAAGTTACCACTATCAAGAGGGGAAACTACCCAGATTTAAAAGGTTCCCTGTAGGTAACACAAACAAAACCCCAGTGGAGTGCAGAAGAAGGTCTGGGCACAGACTGAGGGGAAGAGATTGCAAACAGTACGGGTGGTGCTAGAGCTGGGAAGGGGGGAAAAAATCCCAAGGCACAACTTGCTCTCTCCATCACCCTGCAGAACTGCAGCAAAGCCGTGCTTCAATCAGAAATCTCCCGTCCAGGCTGATGTTTCTCATAGTGGAAATCCAAAACCCCCCCGGAGGACAGGGAGGGATTATTTTAACCTCTCGTTCAGAGCCAAGTCTCCAGCCGCGCTGCAACAGGCGGCACGCTGATCCGATGCTGTTACTGCTGCGGCACAGCTCCAGCCCCTGCTCCGGCTCCCACCCAGCCATGAGAGTTTGACTATGGCAGTGCTCCTGCTGTGGAGAGATCCGAGATGGCCCCTTGCACTTTGCATACACCCGCTCTGGCCAGAATGACTCAGCCTCACCCTGGCTTGCCCGACGCCTGTTGTTCTTCAGAGAACCAGGGTGACATGAATCATTTGGTCACACCAGCGCAAGGCCAAATGCTTTGGGTCCCCACAGCTGGCTCAGCTGCACAGACTGTCCTACCCACCCTGGCCACAACAGGGCTATGCTCATCCTCTACACTTCCCATGCCTGCGGCTGGAAGCACCAGGCTGTGACATATGTATGCTGCGTTGGGCAGGGAACATGGATACTGGGAGCCCACCAGCACACTCACAAGAAGTACCCGTCTCCCTGCCAGCAGCCAGCTGCATGGGAACATGCTTTTTGCTGCAGTTCCTTTGAGTGGGAGGCACCCATAGGGGCCAGGTCACCCCTGACATCGTATTTCCCACACCTCATCACCTTGCATGCCAGGCTGCCGTGCTACAAAGGTGTGTGGGAGAACAGGTATCCCTTACCAAGGTCACCCCTTCCCCAGCTGCATCCAGGGGCTGCTACATGGTTTGGGGCTGGTGGCAGGGAGGGGGATTGCTCAACAGGTGATACTGCAGGGGCAGAAGCCAAAGAGCCATCCCTAAGGCTGAGCCAGCCTGCACTGGGTGCCAGCAGGGAGTCACACCGACAGCCTGCTGCTCTTTGTGCCCCAGCTGCCTGTCCCAGGAGCACTGCTTTCAAAAGTCACATCATCCAGGGTTGGGCTGACTTGCTGACACAGGGCATGCCCTTGCTCAGCAATTAATTTAGATGCAAGTAGCATTTGCATGTTAATTACTCTGCCTAAGTAACACCATGTGTGGAATAAAGAGCAATTGCTTTTCCCCTGCTCTGAAATAACTCCTTTTATAGACAAGCTCCTTGAGACAGATGAAGCTCAAAGCAGACACCAAGGTACCCTCTGCAGTTTCCACACGACATCACCCTGACTTTGTCGTACTGCTGCGTGGGATAGGGGAGCCCAGGGCAGAAGCACCCTGCTAAGTAGCACAGGGCCCCCCTATGCCAACTGCCTTCACGTGTGGACTTTCCTGCGGACTGGCACAGCACCAGCTGCCTCCATGAGCTGGTATCTGGGTGGGTGGGAAGGAATTTGGACCCAAGTGGATCTGATTAGCAGCGCACAGCCCTGCTGTTAAGGAGGCACACACTGCCATAGCTGGGCTAGCAAGCTGAAAGTCTGGCATTAGGACTAGCAACTGCATCCAAAGTGCCCTGCTGCATGTTGACCCTACACTGGCGAAGGACACCTCGTTCCCAGCCAGAAGGGGCTGCAGCACTCGGCAACCTACAGCCTGTGCCTCCATCCAGGGAAAAGAGAGGGGGAAATGAGTGACACCCACAGCTCATCTGTGGGTTTAAAAGCTCTTCCAGAGAGAAGGAAGAAGAGGGAGCTGTGTAAAAGGCTGCTGAGAAATATTTAAATATTTCAGTTTCCAGCATCTCTTGAGTCATTTGGAATGGAAAGTTTCCATTGCCCAATAAATCTTGCATACTCATTTGGGAAAAAAAAAAAAAAAAAAAAAGAGAAAAAGGACAACTTTTGGTGTTGGCTTGAGGAACATAATACTGCACCACCCACCAGCAGGTACATGTTGTTCTTGGCCCGAACTGGAGCTGAGGAGGGACATGGGGCAATGGAGCAGGCACAGGGAAATAGGAAAGGCAGTGTGTTTGTTGCCCAGGAAGAGCCTGCTCACTCAAGCTGGCAGGGCTAACGCAGAGGAAAATTTGGGCTTGGATCAGACAGGTAGGGGAAAAAACCCATGCACCTTTGGATGAAATTAAAAAGCATGAGAAGCTTTTCAGGAGGTTTGGTTTTGTTTTGTTTTGGTTTTTTTTTGTGGAGCTACCCCAGTCTGAAGCAACATTCTTTCCATTACCTGGCTGCAAGGGCAAATTTAGGCCAGGGGCGCAGACAAACCCAGCTGTGGCTTCTACCCAGGGAGGGCAGATTTTACTTTGGGCAGTTAACCCACCACAGGGTGGTTCTGGTGCTGGATTACCCTGAATCCAGAAGCTTAAAGTACAGATCTCAGGATGGGGGATCAGATTATACGCTTGCCCTGTGGCCTTCTGCTGCTCCCCACAGGTAGAGCTTACTCCTAACAGCTTGCTTTCCAGAAGACAATGCTCCCCACATCGAGTTATGGGGAAAAGAAGGAGGCTTATGTGCGTATGGACGTTTTTAAGCAGCCCTCGGCCACCTGATGGCTCCCAGATGCAGGAGCTGGGGAGGAAAGATGCAGCCAGGGGACCTGGCCGCCCGCAGCCGGTGTCCAGAGCCGTCCCCATCCATCGCCCGTCGGGGCGGATGGCGGGGCTGCAGTGCACCCCAGCGGCCGCCGCTCCCTCTCAAGCCCGGTGCGGGCCGCCCCGTTGCCGGGAGGGAAAGAGGGCTCCCCCTCTGCATCCCTTGGAGCATCCTCCCCACTGCGAGAGCCCTCAGCGCCTGCCCGCAGCCAGAGCTCTCCCTGGCACCTTTCTGTGCTCCACCGACGCCTCTCGGCCAGAGAAACCTTCTCAATATTAAAGCCACTCTAATGCAAATAAGCTTCTCCTACTACCTTTCTTCCCCTGTGCCCCAGCCTCCCTCCAGCAACCCAGTGCAGCTCTCCAGCCAAAAAGGAAGGTCTTGTGCAAGGACCATAGGCACAGGGTTTGGGGAGCCAGGGGCTGCTTGCAGCCCCTAAGGTCACATGTACACAATATAAGTAAAGGGAGCAGGAGCAGCATCTCCTTCCCCAATGCCAGAGAGACATGTGGTACAAGGGAGAACACAACTGAGGCAACCATCGAGCCACCCCACCACCTGCTCCTGCAGCCTCTTCTCCCCAGTGCTTCCAGGGAAAGGAGTTGGGGGAATCCCACTGTGGCACTCTGGAGGGCATGAGTGGGCACACAGGCTGTAGGGCAGGCAGAGGGACCACCAAGCTAACCTCTCCTCAGTTCACACACACCAGACCCTACAAGTTCAGGGAGCTGAGGAGGAGGTGAGCAGGGAGGGCTTTTCCTGGAAAAGCAGTGGGCAGAGTTTGAGCTGCTGGAGTTGCACATCTACCGTCACCCTGATGGACACCAGAACACCCAACTGCAGCAGGGCCAGAGCTCTGCCCTGTCCCTGATGGGGGAGAAATAAATACAGGGAGGTCCTCCTCTGCCTGGAGATGTGGCTGTAGTACAGAAACTGCCCCACTGGTATAGCATTAGGCCCCTGTTGCTTTTGTGGAACTGAGACACGGACAAGCTCATAACACGGCTCTCACCTGAGCCAGCCAGATCGGGTGGCAGAAGAGGGGCAGAGAAGTATAGCCTCCTTGCAGCAGGTAAGTGCAACAGCACCCTTTCACATGCTGTCACTGTTTCTGGGCAGATAATGACAGTGGTCTGGATACTTGTGTAGCTTCCTACCCAGGCTAGAAAAACAGAATTACCACAAATATTGCTCTTTCCGGTCAGTGTCAGAAATACCAGCCTTCCAGTCACACCTGCCCTGTTGCAGGACCAAGAGAGGCCAGGGCAGCAGTATATATAATGTTCTCCCCGGGACAGCCTTGCATTTACAGCCAGAAACTAGTTAAACTAATTAAAGCGATTTACATCCAAGGCACAAGAAATGCTGCAGACAGAGCACTGCAGTTTGACAAGAGATTGCTCTACAATCACCAAAAAGGATTTAAACAAACAAAAATAGAAATGAAACCATACCATTAAGAATATCAAATAACAACAGAGGAAAAATCAAGACAGCATTACTAACAGCAGCAGCATCTTTTCTGCATGCAAGAGCAGCCCTACACTCACAGGTGACTTTCTTAGCTCAGCACATGCTAAGGAGTCAGGCCAGAGGTCTCCCACCTTAGAAGTCCCAGTAAATCCAGCGCAGACCTTACCCAGTCTTTACAGGCTCTCAGAGGAGGGCTTATGTTTCCAGTGCATTTATATCTTATCCAGGGAGAAGAAAGGGTCTGAAGATGCTTTTGGGGATGTTGTGGTAACAAACTGAAGAGAAAAGGAAGGAAGAAAAAGAGGGAGACCAGGTGATTTTAATGGTCATCATCTTTCAAAGCACTACCATGTGCCTTGCATCACAAGGGTTTCAAATGAGACTCCAGCACCTACATTTCATTTACCAGGGTTTTGCTATTCAGCTTTTCCAGCTGGTAAGAGCACACTACCAAAAAAAATCAATAAAAGCTAAGTTGGAATTGCAGCCCCTTATCGAGTGATATTTAGATTGCACAGTTGTCCAGTGTAAGAAGAATTATATTGTTCCCCTATAGCTCTGCTGTCAGCATTACAAGATTCTTGCTGGGCAGACGTTAGTGCTTCTGTCTATTAAGCCACAGAATTTGGCACATGTTTATAGTTTTCCTTTATTATTTGTTGCAGACCAGATCAGTCTCTCTGTCACCCAGAAAGGGATGCAACTCTGAGTTCCGTGTGAAATTTCAGTGTAGGCTTAGCACAACAAGTGTGTAGGTACCTAACCAGCCTCCCAAAGAGCTACGCCTGCAGTGGCTCTGACACAAGGTAAAACACATATGTGTTAATATGCTCAGCTCTCCCAGTCTGCTTCAGGCTGTATTTTAACTACTGAATATTGCCAAAATTGCTGTTTGGTTTTCAGGTATTTCCTGTTAAGAAAAATACACCCAGACCCTAGTGCCCTCCTGTTCACTAACCATGTCATATGCAGAGCCCAGTGAGCAGATGCTGGGTTTGGATGCTAGCATTTTTTTCATAAATTACATATATTTTGGATGTAGACAATGACTACTTGTTGAAGCATTGTTTTCTGTTTTCTTGTTTTGATTGTAGGCTGAAGGTTCAAAGAGATTCAACTTGAGAACACCAAGAGTGGCCTTTGCTGTGGTTTCCTAAGGAAAAGGAGAAAGTTAAATACATCAACACAAACAGGGATGTGGTCCTCCACTTTGTATGGAAAAACTCTACTCTTGTTAAATCCTAGCAAATGAAAGCAGCCAGTTGGTAACACCTTCTCCAAGCTGTGATCACTTGAATGGCTTTGCCCAGGTTGCCACCTACACATCCCAATGTCTTTCACATCCCGACCCCCGTCTCATCCCAGCTGCCTTTACCTCCTGATCCCCTTCACATCCCAACCCCTGTCAGTCTGTTGTGCATGCAACAGGAAGAGCAGGGATCATTTCAGGTCTTTGCTCTTGTTTTGAAGTCTTTTTAACAGCTCTTGAAGTACTTTGCTGGAAGGTTGGTACCCATACTTTTAGGAGTTGCTTTTCATAACCCCAAGTCCCCTTTTCATAGGCCCCAAGTCTGTGTGTAGCACAGGGTTTCACTTTACTGCTTCTGATGTCTCACTGCTGTGCCTCAGATTCCCCTTTCTCAGGGGACAGCGCCTGGTGGAAACTAATTGAACTCATTTTCAAATAAGTTCTTGTGTTGCAGCAGCTCCAAGAGGCATAGTAAAGACCTCTCTGTGTGGGGGACTTTAGCAGGATCACTGCTTTTAAGAGCCTATAATACAAGAACAGACAGTGCCCAGGCACAGGCTACCTTATCTGATGAAGTCACCAGGGCAACGGGAGGACAACATTTGATGGGGTCAGTCTCCTCTTCTTGCATTGTGCTTTGCCATGTGCTTACAGGGGCAGCCACCTTCAGTTCCAGCTGGGTGCACAGGCAAAAGAGAGCTTGGGCTCTGCCTCTGCTACACGCTGCCTGTGTAACCATAGAGCGTGCTGGAGGAAAATACAGCCTAGGTCTGGCTGGATTAGTACATACAACTATATAATGTATAACGTATCCATATTGCATACTATCATCATCAATTATTAAACCCTTCAGCAAGACCTGAGATGCCTTTGCTGAGAGCAACATCTTTCAGCATCAGGGATGCTTTTGGGAACATGTGGTGCCAGAGAGGGAGGAAACTCCTGAGGGCACATGGCTGCTTTCACCCCCATGCAGCGCTGGCTCAGCGCTTTCACCCCCATGCAGCGCTGCTGCACCCAAGTTGAGCTCAGCCAGCCAAAATAGGATTTCTCCCCCTGCTCTGCTCCCACCACTGCTATGGGCTGAGCAAAAAAACCCTTCAAACGCTGCCAAAGGTCTTTGCCTCCAGAGCAGCCTCTCCAGCTCCTCATGGGGCCAGGAGCTTGCCCAAAGTCAACATGCTGCGTTGAGGTACTGTGGGGAGCCCAGGACTCCAGGTGGCCTGGGGGGAACAGTGAGCATTCCCCCATTCTGCTGCAAGATTAAAGAGTGTCACAGCTAGGTTTAGGCTTTCCCATTGTGTGAGTGCCCTTTCTCAATTTCTGTTCGGCACCAGGAGGGGAAGATAGTCTGCTGCTGACTTTTTTTGGTTGTTAACATTGGACACATGTTCCCTGAAGTACCACCACCCCCTGCAAACTGGCATTTCATCATCCCAAAACAGGGGACGTCGTTAGCAATCTGCATGCCTGTAGCACTCAGGCAGACTGGGGTGCGAGTTTCTTGTCCATCTAGTCCCCTCACAAGTGCTTCCTCATCACCCCAGAAATCATATTGGGTGGCTAGAAAGGTTCTGGCAGCTTTCCAGCTGTTTAGATCAGGATCTCCTTCATTCCTCTGAGATTTTGCTAGGGGTTTGTGTTGTGTTAAGTTTCAGGAAACACAATGAAACTGAAGATCTTTCTATGCCAGGCTCCTACCCTAAAGTACTTGGTCTCTAGGGAATGGAGAGCAGACAAAGAAGGAAGAGGGTACAATATCCGAGCAAAAGATCAAGCTGATGAGAGAATATATTATTCATGAAGTATATCTCCAGGACAAGTAACAGCAGGAGTATGGGGTGGGGGCAGATCTTACAATTATCTTAGGTACAGTTTTAAAAATTTTATATACCCATTTTTATTTCCACTTTTTTTGACAGCTATTTGCTTTATTTGGGATAGGAATCATCCTAGCCACCGTTTTTAAATGTGGCTGTATTTACTTGTTCCCACTGGCTTCACTGGTGACAACAGGACATGCCCCTCTGAACCTGGGGCTCTCCTTGAGCCAAAGCAGTTCTTTCTACAGATTTTTCACCCTCATTGGCCCTCATACAAGACAGAGTTTCCTGAGCTGCACTATGAGAGCCAATATTTTAAAAACTACCTGCTGCCCATTGCAATGCCCATGGAGAGAGCTGAGAGGTCTGACTTAATTCCTGAAGCTGGTGTTAGCTGGGGCCTCTCCATGAGACCTGCCCATTAAATGAACTTAGGACAGAGACCAGATCTGCTCTGATCCACGATCACATTTCTCTCTGGTGGCAGAACTGCCAGAAATTCACCCGCATATTGTTTTCCCCCCTTGCCAACTGTTCTTTTATTGCTACTTTTAATACTAGCCAAATCTGCTTAGAGGAGCTCACAGAAGACCTCCTACTTGTATATTCGCATTGCAGGGCTCCTGCTGACCTTTGGAGGATTCCTCCTGCCCCCAGACTGCTGGAGGACTCACAGGATACTGTACTAACTACACTGGAGTGGGAAGGACCTGGGCCTCCAGCAAAGAGATAATGAGAATAAAGTGGCTAGGGCCAAGGGCATCCCCTTCCCAGAGGTACCACGCATCAGTGCACACAGCTTTAGCTGCTGGCATCATTTACATCCCATGGGTTTTCCTTTCACATACAAGCCCTCAATTCGAATCCTCATCTGGGAAGCAAAGCACAGTGAATCAGTCCTGTGGCAGGGGCTGGTGCCTGCGGAGGTACCCCATATTTCAGAGTGGCTGCTAAAATCCTTCTGCTCAAAACTGAGCAGGGAGCCCGAGAAACAAATCCTCCCCAGCTCGAGCCTCCTCAATTGCTTTCTATCCCCCTCACCACCCCAAGTGGAGGCAAGTCTGCACTGTCACAAAAAATTAAACTTTCACTTTATTCTCCAGTCTAATCTCTCCCTCCACAATATGATCCTGAGATTTAATCTGATTACGGTCCTTCATATCACACTATAACAAATGGCCCCAGCTGCCAAGCTAAGCAGTTTAATGAGATACCATGTTGGCTATCAAACGAATGGAGGAGATACCGCAAACAAAGGCATTGCTTGCTCAGTCCCATCCCTGGGATGTGGTGCACATGGTGCAAGGAAATGCTTGTGCAACTAATGTCCTGCCTCTTAGAGAAGAAAATCTGCCTTCCTGCAAGAGTTTTGGTGAAGAACTACGTGTTACCAGGCAGGGTGGTTGTTGGATGCTGTGTGACTGGAACCCCTGAGACGCAAACACAACATTCACTGACTGGAGATCTGAACACAAAATACAAAGAATGCAGTTTGTCTTTGTTTAGATGTTATTAGATCTGATCTAAACATAACAGCCCCAGACATATCACATGGTGAATCAATATGGTTATTTGTTAATCCAAATGCAATCAGACATCCTTCTTTTTCTTTCCTGCCTAGATAAAACCCACCCTTCCCCCTCAGAATGGCAGCCATAACGCAATTCTCTCTCAGCAGCTAATGGCATTCATAAATTACACTCAAGACCTATTGTTCATTTAATCCTTTTTGCTGCTATTAGCTCTGGTCACTGATCTGTTGCCTCTCCACTCTATGGTATTTTAATGGCACAGCTAGAAAACAGCCTAACTCTTCAGCTTAGTGGTAAAAAGCCAGAATTGTGTTCCAAGGAGGGATGGTCAGTCTACCACTGACTTGAGGGGAAGAAGTTGGGCAAAAGAGCTGGCTGTCGACCAGGGAAGGCAGAGAGGAACACACTGAAACAGACTCATTGATTCTGGCCTGAGCTTGGGTCTCACTGAGATGATGAATCTGTTGGCTCACAGCCTTGGGAATTTGGTTCACTTCCAAGACATCCGAACCACGGCAAGCCTTCCAACCGGCCTAATCTGGTTTGCCAAGGAAATCATTGACAATAGTCGCCCCTCCTTTGAAGTTGCAGCTATTTTTTAAGGGAACTTGACCCTTAGGTGTGCTTCAGCACAGAGGATATGCCGCAGGGATTAGTACTAGCTATGTAACGTGGTGTTACAGGTAGCACTGATGAGACCCCAACTGGAAGGTTGCAAACCACCCTGGTCATCCATGCTGAGGTGAATTACACTCAGAAAAGATGCAGAACAGGACCAGAATGCAGGCTTTATGAGAGAAAAAGAGACCAAAAAGTTTGGCATATCTAGTCATGCTCAGCTGAAGCCAAGAGAGCTTATTATTATCCTTGTGATGATTGCATGGACAGCAACCCCTATGGAGGAGGAACAGCGGCTTGAGTCTGTACTGGTGCAAACCCAGGCAATACTGGCTGTGAACACACATAGGCTGAAAGTTCAAAGAAAGCACCTAATGATCTGTATGGGTTTCAAACAGTCTGCCTGCCCAAGGAGCCAGGGTCAAAGTAACTAACTGCCTTTGAAACAGTTGTCTGTTCATTTAGGGGAAAGGACCAGAAAGAGCAGTGGACGGATTTTGTAGGTGTTGAGATCCCTCCCAGCCCAGTCTCCTTACCCTTTTTAGAGGTAATCCACAAGAATTCACCACTTAATGCTAATTTCCTTAAAAAATCTTTTTGCGAGGGATGGGGTTTTTTTTTAATTATTTTTATTTTTACTTCCCCTGAGCTGTGTTTTCTTTTTTTTTTTTTCTTCATTACTATATTGGACCTGGACTTCCATAAGCTCTGTTAAATTAATAAAATTCCTTCCCTGGAAAGATATATCTAGCCCTTTTCAGTTACAGCACATGCAACCTTGGCCCTCAGGTCCCTGAGCTGCGTCAGCGACAGTATCAGCACCAGAAGGGGCTATGACCTGGCCTTTGCTGCTGGCATGCTGTGCAGAAGCAGACAGGTCTAAGGCTGCCTGCAGTTGCAGCTGAAGGGGTTTGGCTCTTTGGGTTGCTGGACAACCAATAGTACCCATGTCCTCCAAAGCAACAGCAAAAATGCAATAGGCAGGGCGCAACCAAGCCACGGCTTGGGATCAGGCTCTGAACTGCCCCGTATGTAAAGCGGAGCCCAACCAGGCTGAAGGAGACTCAATGCACGTTTCTCTGAGCTGCTGGCACTTATAGCTGCTTGATTCCAAGAGTGGGCTTCTCTCAGAAAGGAAACAAGGAGATATTTAGCTTTTTAATCCAGAAAACTTAAAAGTTGCACAAGCCACAGTTGTGCAGCTGGTAATTACCACCACCCAGGGGAGTCTGAGAAGATGCCATTCTTTTCTCTAATTACTACAAAGCCTTTCAATCTGATTAATTCTTTCCTTGATGCATTTCCTTGTAATTTCTATTTATGAGGATGCTATGGGTAAATTAGAGAATCTTTCCTGTGGAAAATACATTCTGCACTCCCTGTGAGCCTGGTCTCTGGTAGCGTCTGTGCATTCCCCATCACCCATCCAGGAGATGCTTTCAAAGCCAGCCTCTGATCCTGTCCTTTCTTTCAGACCAAAGACATTGCTTGGAGCAGAACCAACGAATCTCTTTATCATGATGAAAGCATTCTCCACGTCTCTGTGCTGCAAAAGTTTGGGTCAGAACAGGCTAAAATGCATTTGCTACCTGGAGCTGTTTAATTTCCTTTGTCC
Organism: Jacana jacana; assembly: GCA_013400555.1. Classification (NCBI taxonomy): domain Eukaryota; kingdom Metazoa; phylum Chordata; class Aves; order Charadriiformes; family Jacanidae; genus Jacana; species Jacana jacana. Next base: position 331,743 of record VZTM01002625.1, on the reverse strand, counting down.
CTGTGGATATTCCTCCAGCCAGAGAAGGTTTGCAAGGCACTCTAACTTCATTGCTTGACACCACTCCACACTAAAGATGAGCATAAGGGGGTGAAGGGGGATAGATGATCTGTAATGGCCTCTTTGTACACCTGGGTCCCATGGCATAAAGGAGAGGCAACATGCACTCAGAAATTACCATTCCTACCAGAGCCAAAGGGGTTGCATCGGAAAACCTGCCCAGAGAAAATCTCTCAGGGGTTGGTGGAGGGAGGAAGAAGGAGAAAAAGAGGGAGAGAGAGGTGCTTGGGAGGTAGGCGCATGTGAGAGTCACGGTCACGTTGCTTTCTCGGCAGGCCTGTGGCCCAGACCTGTGGAGAGAGGGCAGGACACGTGCTCCAATGGAGCAGGGTGGTGGCTATTTCTGCAAGTTTGCTCCCTCCCAGAACTCTGCCTGCACTTTTCTTGTTGGTGCTCACCCCAAACAAAGGCTGTTGGGAATTACTGCAAGCCCATTTTTTGCTGCAGAAAGCAGTAAATCCATAATCTGACTCTTGGAGCAGTTCCTGGAGTTTAGAGACTTTTTACCCGAGTCTTGCTATTTATTAGAAAGCTCTCCTATGGTCTCTTTCCTTCTCTCCTTTTTGGCAATCGGATTTAGCATTAACTTAATCGAGTTCATTTGTCTCAGTTCAATAGCGACTAGCAAGATGCTGATCTTAAGAGCAAGTGAGATTCCGGATCTGTGTGCGTGTTTGCGTGAGACATTGCCCTCTAGTGACTGAAAGGCAGGCAGAGAAAAAGGACTAATGCATCACCAGTTCTGTAAGGTTTTTTAGGCTAACAGAGCGACGCGTTTCAAATTCGGGTTTCTGAGAGATGGCGCAATGGTGTCTGTGGTGAGGGCTGAGAATGTCATGCAACTGACCCACCATGAGCCACCTTAGCATCCCTCATCCCAGTTAAGGCTCCAGCACATGGCACGACAGTGAGGATCACACACACCTCTCTGGCCCAGCCAGCAGCTAGCAACAGGCTACCTTGAACAAGCTACATTTCAAACACCTACCGTGAAAAACACCCTCAGTTAGCACTCAGCCTGAGTGTCATCACCTTGAGCAAAGGCAACAGTGGCCAAGAGCTCACTTGTGTGCCAAAATTCTCTCATAGTCACTGTTTCATGCCTACTGAACAGAGGATTTCTATAAACACTCATGTCACCACACACCTCATCTTAAATATACACTTTAATTTATTCCTCTTTTGTTTATGTGAATGCTTTGGAAATACCTGTTGGGTTTGAGCACTGCACCTCACATGCAGAACAGTTTTAAAGACAAGAATTCAGTTAAGGAGATAAGGCAAAACTTGAAAAGTAAGCAAAAAAGTCACAGCCAACCATAAAGCAATTATGAAAGTCAAGAATACTTCTTCTTTCCCTCATAGCACCTTTGCAACTCAGCAAATATTTATGAAAGTGATTAAAAAGAGAGGGAGAACAAATGGCTGTCACATTCCTTCCGGATCATAGAATGGTTTAGGTTGGAAGGGACCTTAAAGATCATCAAGTTCCACCCACCCTGCCACGGGCAGGGACACCTCCCACTGAGCCTGGTTGCAGATGCTCTGAAGATAGAGGTTTTGATTAAATTTAATGTATTTCAAGAAAGTTTGTAGTTGTGAAGATACTACCTTT
>VZTM01002625.1:301099-330063 GCA_013400555.1 Jacana jacana | reverse complement strand
AAAAAAAAAAAAAAAAGATAAAACTTATTCTGTAGCCAAACCACAATGTGCTGGCCTTTTATTTGAAGGAAAACTTTGGGATGAGGGCAGATTATGATTTTGTAATCAGGCTGAACGTGTAAGTGAAAAGCTATTTGCAGAAAGTTTACTCTGACAAGGAATGCAACAAGAACATTTGGCAAGGTTTTTTTTTATCAGAAACCTCCTACACAACTCTCCCACCACCACAAAAAACTGCCTCACAAAACCCCCCCACACCCAATCAGCATACCTGGTATGCTCTCAACCTGTCTCTGAGGTTAATACTTCTTATATTTTTTATATTCAATTACTTCAATTAACATATTAATTCTTTCAAAGCCTTTTCCCTCTCCTTTGCTGGTGGCCAGCTGTGTCATGTTTTGCTGTTCTGAAGAAAAAGCTGGGGATCTTTTGGTGCCTTTGTGGTCAGTAGGAATGTACCCCCTGGGGCAGATCTTTAGTTTTTTACAGTTGTGATGATACGCCCCACAGCAGTATACGCTGGCTGATGCATCTGCCTGTGTATCACAGAATGAGGGAGCTGGGTCTCTTTAGCTTGGAGAAGAGGAGACTGAGGGGTGACCTTATTAATGTTTATAAATATGTAAAGGGTGAGTGTCAGGAGGATGGAGCCAGGCTCTTCTCAGTGACATCCAATGATAGGGCAAGGGGTAATGGATGCAAGCTGGAACATAGGAGATTCCAGTTAAATATGAGAAAAAACAACTTCACAGTGAGAATGACTGAACACTGGAAGGGGCTGCCCAGGGAGGTTGTGGAGTCTCTTTCTCTGGAGACATTCAAAACTCGCCTGGACGCATTCCTGAGTGACCTGATCTAGGTGTTCTTGCTCCGGCAGGGGGATTGGACTAGATGATCTTTCAAGGTCCCTTCCAATCTCTGATATTCTGTGATTCTGTGTATTGATGAGAAAAGAGAGAGAAAAAATTGATCAGACCTGACCCAAAGCAGGGGTCCATCATTTTGTGCTTACTTACTGGCTTTGCTGATTCATTCCTGGCTGTAAGAGGCAGCTGCCCTGGCAGAGCAGCAGCACCTTCCACCTCAGGGCTCTGCAGCACATGATCCATGCCCACAATTTCACTCCATAGCAGGTTGTGGACCACAGCAAGTGAGGATTCTGATACACAGCAGCAGCCAAGTTAAGATACCACTGCTAAAACACTTTCCTCCCTGGCTACCAAGGGAGAGAAATTCTTCAACACCCACAACTAATCCCAAACAGATCATGCATCAGGGCCCCAAAATATCAGATTTGGGATTAAGAGCCCTGAACGTTTTTCACTCTCCTTTCAAACTGCTTTTGCTCTTCTCCAACTTCAGAAGCTAGCTTTAATGAGGGGGTGGTGGTGGTGGTGGGTGTTTAGTCATGAAACTGCCATTTGTGCCCCATTTAGAAACAAGCCTAGAGAACAAAGGTTTGACCACCCTTTCAGTAAGGAGTAGCTTCCAAATGTCTGGTCCAAACCTCCCCCATTTCAGCTTTGAACCATTCCCAAATGTCCTTCTTCAGATTCTTATCAATGCAGATATTAATTCAGGTACTTATTAAAGTACCTGAAAGGTGAGTTGAAGGAGGATGGAGCTGAACTCTTTTCAGTGGTTCCCAGTGACAGGACAAGGGGCAATGGCCACAAGCTGGAACACAAGGAAATTTCATTCAAATACAAGGTAAAACTTCTTTCCAGTGAGGGTGCCAGAGCACTGGAACAGGCTGCCCAGGGAGGCCAGGTCCCTTTCTGCAGGGCTGCTTTACAGCCCTCCTCTCCCAATTTTTACTTGTGCCCAGTGTTACTCTGTCTGAGGTGCAAAGTCTGCTATTTCAACTTGTTGAATTTATTTCCATTAATCATAGCCCAAAATGTTCCAGCAGCACCTCCCAGTTGGGCATCATCAGCAAACTTGCTAATGGTGCATTTAACTCCTGCATCCAGATCATTGATAAATATATCAAACAGAATTGGCCCTAGAACTGAGCCCTGAGGAACACAGCTGGTGACTGGTCACCAGCCAGATGTAGCCCCATTCACTACAACCCTTTGAGCCCTGCCCTTCAGCCAGCAGACCATGAACCCAGAAGGATGTTGTAAAGGACAGTGTCTTTAAAAGCCTTACTAAAATTCAGAAAATACTACATCCACCACCGTCCTTTCATCAACTAGGCAGGAGACCTTATCGCCATGGGATATCAAATTAGTTAAACAGGACGTTCCATTTGCAAACCCGTGTTGGCTGTGCCTGATGATTGCATTGTTTTTTAAATGCCTTCCAGTAGTACCCAGGATCATATTCTCCATAATTTTTCCAGACACTGAGGTTAGACTAACAGATCTGTAATTCCCTGGGTCTTTCCTCATGCCCTTTCTGTAAATCAGAATAATGATGGCTGGCTTCTGGTCATCAGGGACCTCCCCAGACTCCCAAGTCCTCTGGTAGGTGATCAAGAGGGGTCCGGCCGTAACATCTGCTACCTCCTTTAGTATTCTGAGGTGAATCCCATCAGTCCCCATGGACTTGTGAACATACTCCCGTTAAAAAAAAAAATCAAGCCAGAAAGCGAGGATGTGCTAAAGGTGCATGGTTAGACCACAATCTGACACAAGGGGGAGATGCTCTGCCACGGATGGTCATCTCGCAGGCCGTTCACTGCAGCAGCTCCCTGGAGTATGGGCTGCAAATCCTATCCCTGCCACCTCCTTTGTCAAAGGAAATAGTTATTTACTTTCCTGTGCAGGCGTAAGGAAGAATAAAAAAGCTCAATTTGGTTTAGTTTCAGTGATTTAATAACATTAAAGCCAACATTCTTTATACTCATTCTAGAACTCGAATCACTAAAACTCATTTTCTTTTAAATATCCATAATATGAAAAACACTGGGGGGTTGGAACTAACAGCCTTTGAAAAAAAATATTCTCCTCTGTACACCACCCAAAAATACGTGAAATACGTGGGTGTGAACAACCAGGGAAAGACCTGCTCCTCCTCCAGCCTGCTGGATGGAGCCAGGGGTGGGAGTGAAATCTGCTCTGGCAAAGCCCCCGGTTGTATGGCACTAACACAACTGGCAAAGGCAAACATGAAGGAAATGTATTTGAAGCAATTGGAAGAAAAATAGAAGTAGAGAGAAAAACGAAGAGGCGGGAAAAACCACCATTTCTCCTCTGGCTTCCCTTAGGCTATTCAACACTAGCTGCATGGCTATCTTTGTACTGGGGCAGGATCCCATTTAACTGGAGATGGAGGCATCCAAGTGCCTCTGAGAAAGGTTCCAGCTTCAGTACACTTCAGAAATGTTCCTCTGCTCTTCTGCAGAGCTGGCCTGTGAGGTGGTAAGCAGGGAATTAAACCCACTGTCCTTGTGAGAAAGGGGGAGGCAGCAACAATACAGGTACTAGGTTACACAGCGGGTAGGCAGCAGAGCAAGACTCCTCTGCACTGTTGTTCCGCTCAGGTGTCACAAGATCAGAGACAGAACAAGGCAGTTTCCTGCTCTGACTGACACAGAAAGTTGGGCTTCACTGGCTGTAGCTTCCAGGCAGGCTGTCACTGTTGAAAGCAAATTAGATCAGCTGGGCATCAAGCAATACCTCCCATCAGTTTTCACCGCCCACTGCTGCCAGCTTGACACTTCTCTTTCACGCTGCATGTGCCAACTGTCTTACAAAGCCAGCTGCAACATGTACTGGAAGGACACGAGGAACAACCGCAGGTGGGGAGAGGAGATGAGGCATCTGCTCAGGCATGGGGTGAGGAGACCTTTTCTTCCCTTAGTCCAGGCAGAAGACAGGGTTCTCCAAGAAGACTGCGAGCTTGCTAGCCACCAAGTCCAGGTCACTGGTGTTGGCATATTTGAGCAGATTGGTGCTCTTAACAAAGTAATGCTTGAGGAAGTGCTGGCTTACACACTTGTGCAGCTTCTGCACCAGCCTCAGAAAGGCTTCAGGGAAGCAGCGCCAATCCTTGGTGCGTGGGTATTTTTCACACGTCCAGAATAGCACTGTCTGCAAGAAGCAGATGGGAGAGAAGAGGTGTTAGAGGTTCTGTCGAGGGCTCACACAGCTTACTAAGGCAGTTTTAGTGCTGGGAAGTGGCTGACAGCCTTGGAAATCAGAGAGACTTGCACTGCTCTCTCCTTGTGCTAACATTTCTGTGACGGAGGGATCACAGCTAAAGCCTCCTCTGGGGATCAGGCAGAGCAACTCTGACGTGCCTGGTTAGGATCCCTCCCCAGAGGAACACCTCTCCATTGACTCGGGCCAGGAGCCCAAGGAGAATGGTCTTGCTAAAATAATCTTAGCCTATCTGCCACCTTCAAGCAGCAGCCTCTGTAGAAATGCCAGACATTTTAGGCTGTAGAAAGAGGTCTGTATTATGCAAGTGTTGAAGCCAGTAGGAGGGAGAGAAGTATAACCAGATTAATGTAATTATTTGTTAGCCTCAGCTGTATTTGTACTGAAGCTGCACACAGATCTGCATCCCAAACAGATTTTTCCAAACGACTATTGAAGGTGCAGGACATGCTTTCTGGTCAAGTGCAGCTTGTGTTTTTCTGACACATGATACTAACAGCGTGTGCTGTGTTCTGTTCCCCCAAGTTTATTTTATGTGAGTTTACATTTCAGAAATCCATAGTTATAATAAAAAAAATGCATCTGATTATTAGTGTTATAGTATTATTTTTATGCTACCCATGTTGCATTTTTACTAACTTTCCTACAACTGAGAAGAATTTTCTGGAGGTACTTACACTCACGTACACTTATGGTACCAAAAAGCCATACTATATGCCTTGGTCAACCTGAAATCTATTTTAGAAGTACAAAGTCACCCATCCTGGATTCAGTAATTCTCCTAAGTTCCTTATGTCCTCAGAATCCCAATTTTATTTTGCAGATTCAGCAACCCTTAAGGGGACCCAGACACACTGAGAGATGTGGCTGAACTACAGCTTTTAACTCCTCTATTTCTTCAAAGGTAGAATTTCATCAAATAAGCCACACCATTCTGCATTGCCTGTTTTGCTTTGTTTTTTTTTCTTCCTCTAGTAGGCATTGCAATAGTGGTAGTGCTGAGGAATTTCTTCTCAGACAGCTTTTCAAATGTGAACATTTTTTTTGTCCACAGCTGCAATAACCACAAAGACTTATTTTTTAGTGTTGCCAGTGACAAAAAAAGGCATAGTGAGGAATTCAAGCTGTAACTCTGCAAGAGCTGCTCCTTGGAGACTTGCAGAGGAGTTATCTTTCATCACACTAAAACTACTTCGGCAAGATCCATGGGCAGCACTTGCAAGGAAGTTTCTGGAGGCAGGGGAAAAAGTGCTGCTTTTCCATTCTTTTGCCAAACTTTCTAATCTTGAACTCCACTCCTGTGGAGGTAAGCATAATGGGTACATCTACTCATCCCTTTGAGACTTTCACAACTTCTTGGGGGAGGATTTCCCCTGTCATAGAGGGCCATTTATATGTGGAGTCCTGTTTAATAATAGTTGTTGGATACTTCAAACAGTGGAAACCTAATAATGTGCGGAAACCTAACACAAAACCTAAACCTCTGGTCAGCTACTAGTTTCTCCACTGACTGTTTCTCCTCTTTTTTTTTTTTAAAGCATTCCTTCTGTCTGGTAAACCAATCCCCTCTTGCAGTAAAAGCCTGAAGTACAGTTACAGTAAAGAACTGAAGAGCTTCTAAAGGGCTTTTTATTTTGATCGAGAGTCCATACAGCTGCACTTCCTGCACCTCTTCTCCCTGAGCCAGCGCAAGAGATCATTACTGATGGTTAAATGGTTTTCCACTTGCTCCTATGACAGCTATTCCACCAGGTTGTTCCTGGAGGCACTGAGAAGTTTTGCATTCTGCTAAGCTATAACTAGTTTCATCAACTCTTTTTTGACTCCATGTTAACTTAATTAGTCCCAAGACTATAACAAATTTGATGGTCACAAGTTTTTCTTTATGAGAAATCTTGGCATCCCATCTAGTTTTAGACACCATAAGATCAGCAACTACTATGGAAACCTGGTGGTTTAAGGCTTCAAGATGGGAGAAGAACAGCCCTTCTCTAGCAATGCCAGGAGGATAGAGGTCCAGAAAACAGGATTGCTCTACTGTCTGATAAATAGTTCTGCCTGTGGTCCATCAATGTCTCAGGTCTGGTGACAGTCATAACAGAACCTTGTGTCTCTTCTTTCCAAATGTTGTTTGTAAAGTGAAGCCATCTTGAACCCTGAAATATGTGCTGGGAGGATGCTACCGCCCCTTTACCTCTTCCTTTCCCATTCCAAGTAAAACAACACCAGAGCAGTCAGTTTGCACCTCATTCATGAAATAATGCTCCCTGAAGAGAATTTTGTTTTGTGCGCATCCAGAGAGAGAAACACACAAGTTTCCACCAGACAGACAGATGGATATGGATGGTTGGGATAGTCAAGAAGCAGGGAGTAACTGTGCAATTGAAGACAAATTTACAGTGCCTACATGAAGTCATAACAGAGCAGGGGCCTCGACTCTATTTACGTTGTGTTGCTGCAATCATAATGTTCCTACAGGCTTTAGTCCTACAGACTACTACTTTCTTGTTGAAGTTTGGAACTTACATTTACTGAATTTCATGTTGCTGTAAGGCAATGAAATGGTGCTGTAGTTTTGACAGTTATGTTAGAAGTTACAGAGGAGATGCTACAGTGATTTATGCTGAGGTTTTTTGACATTACTAGATGGAAGCTCCTGCAACAGATACTGAGACTCTATCTTGGTATGCTGATGCCTACCTGAAGGTGATAAGCTGTGATGACAGGCTTATTTCCAGCACACCAGACATCTTCCTTCATCTGCCTCATGACCCTGAAGCACTTCATGCGACAACCACCATCTTCATCGAGGCCTTCCATGAGTATATGCTCAGCACGGGAGAAGCACAGCTGCCAGTGATAATTGGAACGGGCCAAAAGGTCGAAACCAAGTGACTGTGGTCAAAAAGAGAAGTGTGACACCACATCAGAGGCAAACTTTTCTGAGCAATGCAGAGAGATGTTACAAAAGGGATATGTGACATCTCTCAAAGTGGGGTACTGTATTCTAAACAGGGTTAGCTGAGGCAGCAAACATGGGTCATGCTCCCATCATAATTCCTAGTCAAACGACTGTGCAATCTTATTTATTTCCTTGTGAGCTGACATCAATTGCTCCCAGGAGATCCAGCTCTAGATCTATCTGGTGCAGTATTAGCAGTGCTACTAAAACAGAGGCACAACTCTTCAGGCACCTTGCCATGGAGTAGCAGATTGCGTGTGATGGGGGAGCAGGAACTGGAGGGCATAACTGGACCTGCAGGAACATGGTAGCTGGGGCTGAGCTGGAACACCAGAATCCAGCCATGAGCTTTGTAGGGAAAGATGGGCTTAGGCTGGAGGGAAAACTGCAAGATAGTGGCCCATGTTCAGAAGACGACATGAGGCAGAGCAGAACAGCAAGGATGATGTGAGTTAGGACTGAGCCACACAGGCAGAGCTACGTGCAAGAAACTTGTGCAATAAACAGCTAACTCAGTTTTTCTTCCATAGAATTCATCACTACTACAGGGGGAAAAAAATCCCAATAAAATCTGACAGAACACTTTGAAATATCGCTTCTCTAGAGAATATACCCTTCCAATCATGCTGTCACCTGCCATCACCATGCAGTCCTTCAACTGGGAAACCACTGTCAGACACCTGCAAAGTAAATTCCAGTGCAGAGTTAGTAGCGCTTTTCACACTGTTCACCTTGATACACTGCACTTTCTCCTGGGAAGGCCAACGCTTAAGGCAACGAGGCCACTGGGCTTTCTTGGGCCAGCAAGTTGGAATCTCCACAGCAGGGACCAGCTCCACCTCAACCTGGGATTCTGATGTCTCCACAGCCACACGGACCACTGAGCTGAAGCTCTCCAGCACTGTCACTTTACCTGTGAAGGAACATCAGGAGAAGATAATAAGAAGGAAAAGGACGTTTTCCACAAGCCAAGCAAAGGGCTGTCTAGGGCCTTACAGTTCTACTGTTCTGTCTTAACACTGTCTCTTCAGTGGCATAGGCAGAACACTAGAGAAAACTCGTCATCTTAATCTAACCTGGGGAGTGAGAATGGGAAGAAGATGAAGTTCTCAATTTTGTACTCGATTACCTTGCTTTTGTTTTCCTCTGTAGGTCCTCTTCAATCCTAGGACCGCTTTCTTAAAAATACAGATAAACAGCTGGTGCAACCTAACATTTCTAATGGTACAGTGCAAGGACATGGCTGCAGATTAGAGGGCACCAGATGAACACTTCATACCTAAAGATCTCCTTATTCTTTCAGGGAACTTGTGATCAGCCAAAAAGACTTACCCTTGCTGGTAATTCAGAGTGTTTTGTGTGGGCTATCCATAAGTTCTCAAAGCAATCTGTACAAAGCAGTCATACTAAAAGGGCTAACTGCTTGCCTTGTTGGGACTGCTGAGTGTCAAAAAATGTTCTGCAGTGATATGGAGGAAAATTTCCTTGGTGAAAGAAGAGTGGCTCAACTCCAGGAACAACACGGTCTAAGAGAGCAGAAAGGAATGAAAGCTACAGCTAATGGGCTTAGTGAGATGTTTCCTGTTGGTGTGGCTGTATTCACAGAAGAATTTTCTGCTCTCAGGTTCCCCTGTCACTCTGGCTGGATCACTGTCCCTTCAACTTTGCCAGCTGAGCCAATTGCATGATCATGCTCTAACCCACTGGAGTAAAAGACAGAGCGGATTGCCATTAGCATGTTAAACAGTAGTGTGTTGATCCATCTCATCTTGACTGTCATGGGCTAAGGAGCAATTCCACAAGGAACCCACACGACAGACTTGAAGGGACAATGATGAAGATATTCTACCCCTACAGAGGAAATACCTTCCTACTCCCAATGGTAATTTAACATCTCCTCCAGGAAGTACTGGGGGGAATTACCTTGCAAATAGTGGAGTCCATCCCAACCAGAACTTTATAAATTTGTCTCGTTATTTCCCTGCTGAACCAAGCCTGGCACAAAACCAGGAACTGTACTGCTCCCAAGCCCTCAGCAGGGATCCCTAGCAGCTGAAAAGCATTAGAGCAACTCCTGTGTCAGCACATAAATACATTCATAGCATTTCCAAAAAATCACAATTGTGCTACCAATTTTTCCACCAATCAAAACTGAGACACCTCAAAAAATCTGGTTTTGCTGGTGCTCAAAGAATTAAAAAATAGGGAAGGAATGAAATTAGGGTATTTCTTCTGTAACTTTAGTTGTACTGTGGGATGAAGGAAGTTCATTCTGCACAGAATTAACTTTTCCTGACTTCATCTTAGCTGATGTCCTCTGCATCAATCTCCTCCTTCTTACAAAAAAGGCATCAGAATCATCAGCCCCAAATCACTCCCTGGGGTCCTTTGGAAGTACCTCTCCTGGCTCAACAACTTGATGTACTGTTGCTAGACACAATGGGATGTTTTCACCTCAACACAATGACTTTCACATAAGTAATCCCTTAGACGCAAGCCCCATTCCATCTGGTCTTTCTTTGGTGAAAAAAAAATCTGGTGAAATTTCATTCCCATCAACCTTTCCATTTCTACTATAACAAATATTTCCTGGAAGAATGCAATGATCTAGCTGAGCTTGACTTTAACATGTTACTACTACTACAAAATTCAGAGAGCAATCAGATGAATGGAAATGGCTCGTATTCCTCTGGAATACAGAAGACCCATATCAGGCTCCTGATGAGTAAAGTTATTCTGGAAACACTATAAGAAGAGGCACCACAGTCTGGATTCGATCACATCACAGTATCTTAATGTGAAAAGACGGACATGGATGATTTAGCTTGGACCAATCAAGTGTTCATTACTTGAAGTCTATAACACACCTCTAGGATGCTAACAATTAAGCATAGAGATCTCTATTCAGGCAGTGTCTTGCTAAAGATGTTGTAGTTATGAAGGTACGTTGCTTGCACCACTGATTGTGTTATGTCAGTGATCAGCATTTCCAGTATAAATACCCGCAGGAAATAAACAGGCACTGGGGATTGCCCACAGAGGGATCAGTGCCGCTACTGAAAGCAAAATTCCTGAATCTAGTTCTCCTGAATAGGACTGGAGTAGCCTGGACACCGGGGAGAAGAGCACTTGACCAACTGACTTTGCTTGAATATAAGTCCTTCTACTTAGTTCCCACCATCCCATGCTGAAAAGACTCTATCTTGGTAAGGTTTCCTCAGAGCATTATTAGCCCTACCCACATCTTAATCACTTTCTCCTCTTACTTATGCACCTTCCTTATATCCAATTTCCCTATATTATTTTCCTTGATAGACTAGGTATATTGCTGATGCTGTAGTAGAATAAGATTTTTCCCAAACAAATTGCTAAACGTTCTGAAAATCTGAGTTGTACCTTGATTGAATTGTGAAGGGTATGTTGCTGGAGACCCTACCCAAATACCTAAGAAAGGAGAAACATCTTAGGTATGAGGAGCCTGAGAACTACAATTCTATCTTCAATGCAGGTCTCCACACATCACTGCAGTGGGCTAAATGCTTCCTGATTTTGGAGGGGTTTGTTGGTTTTTAACTTCTGATCTTGTGAGCAAAACAAATATTTTGTGTGTATGACGGTTTCCCTCTATCAGCTGCAGAAGACAGCCAGTTCCCCTTATACCTGTCCCCACTAAACTCACTGGAGAGGTTACAGGAGATAATCGACTTCTCCACCAGCTCCCGGAAGACGATAAGGACTTTGGCTGGAACAAGATCACCTTCGATGTTCACATCTGTTTCATGCCACTGCTGAAGGCTTTTTGAGAACTGCTCCACCTCTAGCCATTGATGCAATTCCTCAGGATCCCGCACGGAGGACAGGAGCTTGGCTCCATGCACGGTGTAATAACGCCAGTGCCGTACCTGGCATTCCCTGTACCCGGTCAGGCCACGCAGAGGGACTGTGATGAGGAATTGGCTGGGTGCTAAGACCTAGGAGAGTGCAGAGACATTGAGAGAGGAGACAAGGGCAGATCCATGAGCCTGAAGTAAGGAAAAGAGGGTTAAGGAAGTAATAGGTAAAACAGTGGGTCTTGGAGTGAAGGAAAAGCCATGGCATGATGGGAGCAGTTGAATACAGACAGGACCTGTTCCATGCCTGTCTGAGGGTTACTTTGGAGGTACACAGACTAAAAGGAAATTGTCTCAGAAGGAAGGAGTCTGATGTGGTGGCTGTGGCCTTATAGAAGACAAGAGCACACTCACTGATTTGCCACCACACCTGCCACGGTTTCCCCCATTCCTTGTTATTTCTAGTCTGTAATTGCATGAGGTATTATAACTAGCAGCTTCCAAGAAGCAGGAAAATATCAGAGAGCATGTTTTGAGATCCAGCAAAAGGAAACAATATAGTGTTTACTAGTAGTTATCTCTAGTAACAATTCTGAGGTAATAAGCCTAGAGTTCAATAGTAGTAGTAACTATGGCAAAAAGTATATTTTCCTGACCTCTTTCAAAGTCCACTGCAGACATTAGTAAAATAAGACTACGGCCCATTCATTTTACATGACTTTCACTCCACTTGACTGACCTTGAAGAGACAGAGACATGAGGCAAATGACATGCCTGAGCCCACACAGGCAGTGGCACTCTCAGAAATAAACCCAGGTCTTGGGCAGCTGTGCTTTATGAACCTGCATCTCCTGCTGAGTGGAAGCCAGAAACAGGATAGGGATGGAAGCAGTAACCAATGGAAAACAAACCCTCAAATAGGCTGGTTTGCAAGCCAAGTAATTGACCTCATTTTGAGAATGACCATTTTCCAACTAAACCAGTGCTGAACCAGCATTTGCAAAGAGTGAATAAGGTGACAAAAATACCACAAAACCTCATACCGGCCCAGGGCATTGCCAGACATCTCTCAAAACAACAGTTAAGAAGCATTTGGTCATCATGGCTCAAGAGAGGGTGTTCAATCTCCTTCAGACTTTTACTGTGTTCACGCAAAAGCCTTTCAACTCCACTTGCTACCAAGACTAACTTGCAGTGGTATTAGTAAGGCGAAGTGGCAGCTGTTGCTGCAAGGTGGATACACTCAAGGTGAATGAAGCACACTCATCGCTTTCCTGTACTAATCCAAAACGTTCTGGTAGCCTTCCTGGTAGCTCAGGTGATTTAAAATATTACTTGCAAAGGAGCAAGGGTCCTGAGGGCACTAACAAGCTTTAATGGGACTTCTACCCACACCTTCTGCTCATGGGCCTGACCCTCCCATTTACTGCTGGTCTCCAACTGTATGACAGCTATGCCTGTGCCTGGCCATAGCCTTTGTAGTCCTACCTGCATACTGCCATCCCAGCCTGACCATAAACCTTCCTGGCCACTCTGGACTTGTCTGACAGCCAACAGAGTGCAAGTTACCATTTTTGGGCCTGATCTTGACCTGAATCCAGACAAGTACTCCTGGCTTGACCTCAGACTTGCCTTATCAGCACAGACTTGCCTGATGATCCAGGCTCTCAGCAGACCCCAGCTGCCCTCCCTAGATCTGCCTTGCTTGAGGACATGGGGCAGGCACTGCTGTGCTGTCATGCTCACCTTCTGGCTCCCTCTCCCGCAGGGCACAGCCAGTTTACTTTGTTCCCTGGCAAGAGATTTGAAATATAGAAGATAAGAGCTGCAGGTGTTATACAAGTGCCTTCAAACACCAGCCACAAGGCTTCTCTACGTGGGGCTTACCAGGAAACACCAAGAATCACAAGCCTTGGGATGGCACTGTAAAGCTGGGCAGCTGCTGTCCTCTTGGTCTAAACCAAATCCCAGTCCCACACCTCTGCTGTCACATGATGGTCTTAGGCACCAGACCAGGGGCTCAGCAAGTCCCAGGCTATTCAACAAGAGCCTCAGATTCTGGGATGTGTCACTTATGGTCAATTCTGCTATATTAAAAACCTGCCTGCAGTGTACTGGGCAAATTAAATACAGACTCATTCTTGAGATCCTCGCCAGGATATCCCAGGGAGGCAGAACCAGTAGGTTAGAAAGAAAATACTGCTTTGAGTAAAAAACCAAGTCTTTTGTGGAGAAGATGAAATAGTTATGGAAGGATCGGTTAGGTGGGTGAAGTTGTCTGGAGAAGAGGGTGGGTGAGGGAGAAGCAGGCACAGGGATGGGCAGGCACCAGGCAGCAGGAGGGCTTTGTACCTGGATGGACGGGTGGAATGGCCGCTTCCCCCGAAGCATAGCTGACCACTTGGCCAGCAAAGCTGGCTGATCCTGAGAGAAGCAGAAAGGAAAAGAAGTACCCAGAACAGAGAGAAAGAATGTGCCAGGTCATTCATTCACAGAGCAAAGCTGCAAGCTTCCTTTGAACCTAGCTGTTAAAGGGAAATCATCCCTCCCCACCCCATGATGACAGTAAAAACCTGGCAATGCCATTAGGCAGCGCTGTACTGGCAATTACTCAGGATGCTAACCTGCTCATTGTGCCTTACTGAAGCCTCCACAGCCTTTGCATCAGCCCTGTGCAGCTGACAGCTGCAATAATGGTGGGCCACAACTAAATCACATTTTTAAGTTTTAAAAATAAAATACTGCAGTTTGGTTCATTTGAATTTTATCTCAAGATTTTGACTAAAGATTTTGTCTTTTTGTCCCATGAGTTGCAGAAACAGATTGACTATGTAAACAATTTTCTTCTCTATTCACCACCCAGCCTTGCATATTTAGTAGGAGGCTTGTAGCTTCACAACAAATCTAGACCCCTCTCCATGTTAAATCAGAAGCTGAAAGTTCTGAAAAGTTCCTGCAAATTTAATTCACAGGAAAAAAATGTTGCACAATTAAACACAGAATAGTAAATACACAGGCTTTCCCTTGAGATGAGGCTCTTCTATGTTGATTTGTCAGCAGTAGTTTTAAGGGTTCTATTTTTGGAGGAGTCAAACAGCCCAAGCCAAACAAAAAAATTCTTATTAACCCATTCTTTGCTGCTCCATGCCTACAGAACAGTTACCCATGTCCTCTTAGTGTGACTATCACAGATTTATAGCACTGGTTTCATTTAGGTATTAATAACAAATCTGCTACTTTTTATGAAAAAAAAAATAAAAATTTGGGGACTCCTTTTAAGCAGAGCTTGTTCAGATCAGCCTACTGTAATACCAAATTACTCTTCTGACTAGATTGCCTTGGTTTTGTTCTGCTTTGTTCTCCAGAACAACAGTTTTGACCTGACGCTTGTCTTGTCAGTCTTCATTAGCCAAGCAGGCTTGTTCCAGCATGAGAGGTGAATGGCATTCTATGGCATTAAGGAACACATGGACCAGGATGTGGCATCGTTTTACATCACTGTGGTCATTCCTACCAGCAAGGCCACATACCCTGGAATAGGCAAAATTCCCGAAAAGATAGAAATCTGAATGTTTGTCCCCAGAGCATGTCAGACTGGATGATTATATTCTGCCTCCGCCTCCATACCCTTCCAGCAGCTTGATACACATGCAGTTCTTCCCTTTTGAGACCAGACAACTGCAAAAGTTCTCATGTTTTCACGTTTGCTGTGTTTTGATCTGTAACTGGCTGTGTTTTAGTATAAGAGTTGACATAGGTAGAGTATGTAAACTAGCTCAGATGAAAAAGATTGTTTTCATCTGAAGTTGCCATTGCTATAATTGTTTCTTATATCCCTACACTAGTTATTCTTGTGTTAAGTAGTCACAGGAAATAACTAGTCTTGTCCGCAGCTGGAACAGGACATTAGTATTTTGGTATCTGATGGTCTAAAATAGGGAGACATTTAACTTCTCCCATTAATACACATATTTCTTCCCAGTAAAAAAGAAGGTTCAATCCATGACCAAGAAAAACCGTATTTTTCTGAAGGAGCTTTCTAGTGTTCACAGTGGAAGAAGGATTTTTTTTTTTTTTAAGTGATTTAACAGGTTTTCCACCTGTGAAAAATATGAGTCATAGCTCATGAAGGCATGAGCATCTTTTTTGTCTTATGTTAGTGCTGTACAAGTTTTGCTTTCTGTCTCCAAAAGAGCTTTGACTTCTGCTTGCAGATTGACAGCTCTGGCAATAGACACTACTTGTAAAAGCAGCACTTGTAAAAAGAGACTCTGCCTGATTTACCCGGCCCTTTCCGATGCTTTTCCAGCTGTAAGATGTCCATGAGTAAGTCTCTTTGACCGAGACAGTCACTAGAACTTCCACAGTGAAGCATCAATGCAATGTCCATGGGGTTTTGGGTGAGCTACCTGTCCAAACACACACTTATACAATAGAGAAATCACTTACTGATTGCCTACAAGTTGCCAGAGAGTATATCAGAGCTCTTGTTCGTACCTTAATATTCTCATTGTGAATGCCAGAGTTGGAGATAGCCTGGAATCGTGTGGCCTTAAAGCTGATTTCTGCAGTCAGTTGCTGGATGATTTTCTGCACCTCCTCCACTGCTTTGGAAACCAGATAATGTCGCTGTTCCACCTGTCAGTTCCAAGAAAGACACTTCATATTACAGGTAACTGCAGTCTTTGTCTCCAACAGGAAACAGAGAATCAACTTAAAGCATCCTGAAACACTTGTTTGTTCCTGTGCTGTGCTAGGAATAAAACCTATTTGTGGGTTATAACCAACTTACCATGAGACAGAGCTGGTAGACACCAAAGGGCCAGTACTTAAGACTGCAGAGCATTAATTGATATTTCCATGCCAAAACCATTGGATGGAAGGGTAAGAGCTCATTACACAGAGAAGTTTGCTATCAACCAGCTCCAGTCTCATTCTTTATCCATTTGATGAAGAATATCCAGATATTCCCCTGCACGTACCTGCCATCCTCAGAACCAGAATGTTTCACTTCAAGAGCTGACAAGACTTCAAGAATTACAGATATTCTGTGCATTACTCAGGGTGCAGGTGTACGTGGCAGCATTCAGATGCCTACGTTATATGAAAGTATCCAGACTGTCTTCATATCTGAAGTACATCTAGTACTCCTAGATGGTGAGAAAGTATCTTTCCAAAGCTGGTCCCACTGGGGCCTAGATGTTGGTGTGACTTGATGAACAGCTCTTCAATTCAAGTAGTAGTAGCAATTTATTTATTAAAAATTATTTCAGTGGAAGGCCTGAGTCTTGGAAGTACTGACGTGAAGAATGGACAACTCAGAAAAGTAATAGATTAACCTGAGCTTTCACATATGATTGAAAATTAATGAAGCATAAGGAGATGGCCAAAATCTGAACAAGGAGATTCAACAGGAAGAACAAGAAAGAACCATGTTAGTAAAGGGCATTTAAATGTTTCCCAAAGATCCTTACACATTTACCAATGTGAGAAGCAGATTCAGCTATTGTTAGTGAAGTTAACAAGCATATTCCTTATTATTTATTAATACAAAGTTACCTATGCAG
Source organism: Jacana jacana (assembly GCA_013400555.1). NCBI lineage: Eukaryota > Metazoa > Chordata > Aves > Charadriiformes > Jacanidae > Jacana > Jacana jacana. Next base: position 313,592 of record VZTM01002625.1, on the reverse strand, counting down.
AGTGATATATGAAGACCGTTTACTGTCGTTTACTTTTTTTAATCCTAATGATTTATTTCATTTAGCTGCAATTTTTGCTTCAATTTTTTCTTAGATTTTCTTTTTCTACACCATATTCTACTAAATCTCATTGTTAGCAGGCAAGAAAAAATTCAGAAACAGATGGGAACTCTGAAAGACCTAGATCAGGAAATGAAAACCCACCTGAAGCTAGAACTAAAACCCCAGTTGGGCTATTTGCAGGTATGAAACAAGAGTGCTCGACCATGCCACTACCCACAGCGGGGAGGTTGGACTACGTGATCTTTAAAGGTCCTTTCCAAACAAACCCATTCTGTGATTCTATTTTCAGCTCCCGTGTTTGCTTAGCATCTTCTTCAGCATCTAAAAAACCTCTTCTCCCTTTTAGAAAATATCACTGAGGAACATTTGATTAAGAGTCCATTTGGACACCTTTATGTCAAACGTTGAACTGTCAGACAAAACACTCGAGTGTGTTGCAGTGTATGCCCAGGCCCTGGGAGGTGACAAATAGATTCACTTCTTCACAACACCGGGACTGTACAGTGAACTGAAAAGGACTGGTGCCTGCCTGAGATCAATTAATTAATAGCAATTGACTAACACTGAAGTTGAAGACAAGCAGAGTTGGAACACCTCCCCCGTAATTAACAAAGGGTATTTTACTAAGTCTGAATAGTTTTTGCAAGCCAAAAATACATCAGACAGTAGTATCATATTGCCTTTGCTGGGCTCTCATCTGCCATTGATATCCTGATTCTTTACGATATTAACAAACACAGCATATTATGTTTATATAATACCCTTTAATTTCCCTAGAAATTCACCCTCCTCCTCATTCCAATTCATCCTTGTTTCCTGAGACTAGTTTTATCCAGTTTACATGCACTTTTTTTTTTTTTTAAAGAAAATTTATACTGAAAAATTTTAGCCCATGCTCATTTTCACCTCCTCATCTCAGCTTTCATTTATGGCACTTCTCCATCTATAGATACAGCTATTTTCTCTGCCATGTTTTTGCTCATCCAGAGAACTCACAGCAATTTAATAAACTTGACTTGCTCAACAAGACTCCCAATGTTTTCACCAACAAACAAATGGTATGAGTGGTGGAGAAAGTTGCCCACCTGTAAGATCTTTTAGACACAAACCCCAGATTTTTTCTGTTGAAAGTATACAATCATTGTGGGCCAGCTCAAACAGCGATCTAAAAGTGCCTCTGTATGCATTGCTCATGCTATGTTCTCCGTGAAGGACACCTGCTGGAAACACCTCCAGTATCCTGGGAGAATCCATCCAACCCAGCTTGGCCTCATTTAACTCGGCCTTCATCACCTACTGGCTAGACTACAGCAGTTGTCATGAAATCTTCAAGAGAACGTAGACTCTCAAAAAACCTATTAAGGGTTAATCATGCTATTGGAAGATACAACCTTCCCTAACAAATGGAAGGCATAAAAATCAGAAGACAGGACATGAGTGAGTGAAAGCAGCTTCTGAAGAGCCAAAGCATTAATCTAAGATGTCTTTAGCACCACCAAGGTCATATGAAAATAGACAGAATAAGCTTTGTTGGTCAGCTGCTTCCGCCACCTACTGACATTCCCCCTTACCACGACTTAACTTTGGAAATCATGCTAAAGCAAATGCACAAAAACAGAACAAAAAGGTCAATTAAGGTTTTATTATGGCAGAAGGAAACAGGACTGAGATTTACTGGGGATTGTTAAGAACATTTGGGTTTGTTCTTATACAGCCGGTTACATCCCCGCCGTATGCACTTGAGCTTTTCCTTTGCTGAGTGGCTTGAGGAAGAAATCTTTGGTATCATAGAGATTCATTGCACCAGGTGGCTGACCTATTTTCAAAAACAGGCAGCGTTTGACAAGCAGAACTGGGGCTGCCTGAAGGTTAGGCGGCCTCACTTGGACAGAAGACTCAGGAGCAGGCAGAAACTAGGAACCCAGCCATGGAAGGCTGCTAGAAAACAGACTTTCAGTAGAACCTAAAATATTGGCAACTATAAGCCTCACTTAACTACACTCTGCTTCTGTTCCTTGTACTTATGGCAGTCATATGAGCATCTTCCTGTGCATGATTTCCCTCTGTTCTCTCCTTTGTAGCTCTGCTTTATAACTCTTCAGAGAAGTGTTCACTATTATAGCTCACTGAACAGATTCTCATGGAATGATTTTCCAGCACACAACACTGCATGGCTGAAAATGAAAGTTCTCACAGAAATACACCTACTTGTCACCAAAACATTTTCATAGAGAAAACAAACCTTTCTTACCAGCCCTTTCATGGGACTAGAATATTTCATCCTTTACAGAAAAGAAGGCCTTACAGTTTTCCATTTTTAAATTATTTTTCACTTTGTTGTCTTGCATTTTGTTGGGGAAAGCAGACTATCATCATTTCACCATTGTTTACTTCATTTCATAACGTGGAAAATATCAAGTGCTGGAATATCTCATCAAATAGAAACATGGTTCAAACCTGCACGTGCTAATGAAGTGTTATTTTAGTCATAGTATATAGAGAAGTATCCTTAGCTGAGATGACAGACTAATGGGTGAATTCTATCAATATCTGTCTCTCTCACTAGTTCCTATATGTATCTTTCTTAGAGGCAACGCCTAGTGCAGTTTCAGCCTTGTTTCCATCAAGCCAAGACCACTAGAGAAGGAGAGAGGCAAGGACCTTTCCTTAGATTAAATGTTGGCAATTACAGCTAGTCTCACATCTGGAATTCCAGATTGGGAGCAAAAATTCAAGACATTTAAAGAAGAGTACAAGCACCTTGAAAAATTAGGCTACCAACTGAGATCCCTTAAAACATTCTGCAATAGAAACCTAGAAATCTCATTAGAAATACAGTTCTCGTGAAACTTCACCCAGTCTTGTCTCAGAAATGAAGACAGCAGGCAAGCAACTAGCTGTCAAGTTTGGCACCCTTCAGAATCAACACCTAGTGTGGGAGACAGAAAATCTGGACAGATAAAGCCTTACCTTGCTCTGGATGTAGATTTCTACATCTTCATCTGTGAATGGTTTCATGGCAAGATGGTCTTCACTGCTCTCTAAAGTAAGAATTTACTCTTTACTCGTTTACCTGCCTCTGGAAGCAGAGGGGCACTCAGAGCAACCTGCTGAGAGCCTTCTTGTCCTGTGAAGATCAGATCACCTAATTCCGCTGTGGATGAAGAAGAGGAGAGAGAAGCAAGGAAGTATGCCTATTTTTAAATTATTTTTTTTCTGGACTCAGTTACAATGGTGACATCCAGCTGCTTTGGAAAACTAGCTCCAATTATTATTTTCTGAGTTCAATCATTATTACTCTTATTACTTTTAAATGGTGGGTCTTGCATGCAGGCACACTCAAAAATATCCCAGCTACTGCTCTGTCTCAGGACAGATCTGGAAGTGCTTTTCAGATTGCACTGCAGATTCAGCACGCTCGTGCACAGCATTATTATTCTGTGTGCCACAAGTACCTCCCTGTCTCACTAACCCATTTGTTAAATGCTCGGCTATCCCTTGTTGACTTCAAGCCACCCACTTTCCATTTGAAGCTGGATGGATATTTTTGCACTCGGATCATTCATTTGAGTTGCAGTCTGCAGCCTCTGCTCCCCTCTCCTCCCCTCTCCTTATATCTCCTCTCTCTCCGGCTGTATTGACAGTAAATATCCTGCAGCCTGTCCCCTCCTGTAGTTTGCTTGGCTTTCTTTATAGTAAACAGTCAGAAAGCTGCCTCTTGTTTTCTGCCAGCAGCTCAGCTAACAAGCCCATATGGATAATTCAGAGGGGAAAACAATTGATCAGGCCTCATTGATCCAGTGAGGGTTGGTGGCTTTTAGAAAAAAGGGTACATCATCACATGCAAGGGAGTGACAGCGTACAGAGATGAGATCCCATGCTGCTAAGTGTCCCTTATTAAGGAAGGCACACTCCACTTCCGAGTAAAATCATTATTTCCTGCTGGAAACTGAACTTTGACATCCCTTGACTGATTTACCACCTCCACAGCAGCTGGCAAAAGGCAGCGCTTCGGTAGGGACTGGGTGCTACCTCAGTGCAGGCGCTGTTGTGGCTAGTTACCCTTCATGATGTTCATTATTAACAGACAAACACTAAGTACATTTATGGATTACCTATACCTGCAGGATGTCTGATTCCCTAGAATCTACAAACCAAACCTTTCTCTGTGCCTCTCAGGCATCTGCTGTCATCTTCCTGCTGAGGGACTTCAGGACTCCTTCTCAAAGACATGTAGGCATTTACTTCCCAAACCAGCTTCCACGGGAGTTGGGCACTGAAAAAGATGAGTTCCCTGATTTTTAGGGAAGCATAAACTCATCCTTGCTCACTTCAAGGCTTATTGGCTGTCTTTCAGTGCATACGAGCTCTGTTGGGGAAGCCAGAAAAAAGGCTGGATCTGAAAGAAGGTGAGTGGAACAATAGGTTAGGATTGACTTGGAGGGGCAGGCTGGAGTGTTCAAGGGAGGAGAATGAGCCTTTTAAACGGTCAGATTCTTTTAAAAGTGTGCTCTCGGAATAGTAAGTCCCTTGTGCCCCTCGGGCAACTAGATGTACCTACAGAGCACAACATCCTTAACATTACCATACCTTACTTTAATACCCAGAACTTCAGATGTGTATTAGGAAGCAAGGGAAGATCAAGGGTCTCACTTTCTTGCACCTGCAAGATGCGTATTTTGTTCCTTGAAGGAGAATGCTTGCTATCTATTGCTTTTTGAGCAGCTTACGCACAGCTAACACTCCCTGAGCAGGGGCGGCCATGGCCTACCACAGGAATGTCTTCACAGAGTATCAGCCAGAGCCATGTGTTCCCATCCAGCACCCCCAAGTGTCAGTCTGATGGCCGAACCAGCCACAGACTGGATGGATGGGAAAAGCTCACAACTGCTTCATGGAGGTACAAAGCACTCCACTGAAGCCAGGGAACAGTATGAAGATATGAACAGAAAAGGCCTTTTCACTTTAAGTTAGCTGACAAACCATCAGATATCATGGATCTGAGCACTGTAAGGAGCTTTTGTACTTTGTTAATTAAAACAATTAACTTCCCCAAGAATACTAAGTTCTATGGAGATTCCAAACTGCACTGAGAATGGCTACCTTTCTGACACCTCTGAATCTCTTCTTTTATCTTCATTTTTGAAAGAGGCTTAAGTCCCCACTGGGGTCTGGGTATATATCTGAGGAACGCTCACCCTCAGACAGTCCTTCATGAGGGCACTTTCATTTCCTCTCTTTTGTCCCTCAGGAGGTTATCATTTACACTGCTAGCTGACCACAGGGAGTTCTCCAAATTCTGTTTGATAAGCATCCATTGATTTATCCAGCTGCTTTCAAGCACTTTCCACTTCAGTATCTTGGCCTTCTCAAGTTATAGTTGCCTACCTGTTGATCTGCCTAAATTAATCTGAAATAATTCAGCTGTATTATACATTCCCCTATTTGTTTTATTTCAGCACCCAGTTCATAGCATCCTGTAACGGAGTTCAGTTTGTGGCTGATTTCCTTTGTACCTGTGTCTTCATTTGCCCATTGGTTGTCTCTTAAGAGGATTTAGAAATTCCCTAAGGATTGGTATTTTTGCAGATAAATGACATATTACCTTCATTCATGCCTTTCACAATATCTAGAACTGAATACAATTGCAGATCTGGAAAACCCATGGAAAAGTATTCTGTGAATGTGTACCTTGAATGGTATTAGATTGGCTCTTGCATCTTCTGAAGCCTCCAGTTAGTAATGCTTTCTATGCTTGCCTGGCTTTCCTTTTCTCATTCTTCAGTGTTGTAGATGTGACAAATACATTTCAAACCTACAACTGAAAATCATCTGAACTGTGAACTGTACAACAATTAAAAAAATCACCAACATCATGTAACTAACAGCAGTAGTATTAATGGCATGGGGACGTCCAATATTGTGGCTTTTGCTGTTTGGCAACTATTTAGAAACACTACACGTGTGGAACAGTAAGCACATATTGCTTCTTCCAAAAAGCCTCTACTAAATCACACAAATGAGTCAGTCCAATGTACCACTTTTGACTCACAGATGATCTGCAGCGACAACAAATAAGTCCAGTTGAAGATGTTGCCTTCCAGATGAAATACAACCCTTAATTTGCAGTTGCTAATGATGACCCATCACTTCTTGCTCTAATTACCAGAGGCATTAAGTCTGCTGCATTAGCTGAAGCATGTACTTGGGTCAAGAGAGACTACCAAAACAAATCATGCCAGTAGATTTAATAATCTCTGACAGTTCTCTTGCCTTCTTAAACTGTTGCCCCATTTCTCCCCATTAGTGGATTAAGTGACTGTACAAAATGAGTAATAGTAGCTTGAATCCCCTATAACATTTATGCTGTAACAGCCTTTAGCAGTGACGGTTCAGTACTGTGCAGTATCCATTCAGAGGACACTACCATAACATAATCAGGCCTTTGGGGGGGCACAAGTTCTGTGAATTTTGGGGTTTTTTTCACTTTTGTCTTTTGACAAGTAGATTCGGACAAAGGGGATGCTTCAATGACAAAACCCTGGGATGGACTAGAGGGAAAAGAAAGTGCTGCTAATTCACTGTGACAGCATCAGAATCACATATGGATGCCAAATTGAAATGCTTCTCCACTCATTCCCACCCCTCACTGATCAATACTTGGCAGGCTCAAAAATGCTCCAAATGCCTGTGCTGCTTGTTCTCACTGCCACACATTCTCACATTAGCCTTGGGCCTGCACTTCATATCAAGTAAGTTAAAGGTTTTTATCCTTTCCAAACTAAGCGTAGGATTGGATCATGTCCAGTGGTTTATCAAGCCTGATATCTTTTTTTTTTCCATTTGTGGCTGGACTGGGCGCGTCAGGAAAAGGCAGATAGCTTTTGCTAGAAACAAGTTCTCTGAACTTGGTAAGAGCTTTCAAATCTCAAACTATTTACAACCTGAATCTTTTCAGGCAGCAGCGTAGCAGTTCCCAAGAAAGCAATGACTCCATTGTCACTAGCTGAGGATACAGGAAATTCTGAAAAACGCTGTGATTATGATGCTGCTACCCACCACTGACCAGCTTCGAACTAGCAAATTTACAAGAATTCACTCATCTTTGAAGCTGTTGTCAAGAAGCGAGCCACTGGGTAGCACACAGAAATCATGTAGCAGTGCTTCTAGTATTGTCAAGACCCCTGACACCCCACGTGGTCGGCTGCTCAGAGAGAGTCTAGAAATTTCCAAGTTTGTAACAGCCAGCTCAGTGAGTGGCAGAGGCACAGGAACTTGTGAGCCCTGGCTGCATCAGAGACTCCCAGGAGAGTAAACTGAGATGTTGGAAAACTGGTGTTTTGAGTTAACTATCCTCTGGAAGTTAACCAAAAATAGCACAAGTTCAGTGCACCACGATTAAAATGTAAAATATTTCATTAGACCATTTCCAAACATCTGCAAAGGAGATTTTTCCTCTGTCACTCTGTTTTATCCACCACTAAACCGCAGCCACTGAACTATTGTTTCAACCAGGATGTCTCACCATCTTGAAAAACATTCAGAAAAGGAACCTTCCAGCACTTTTTTGTATATGCCTAGGCAAACGGCCTGGATGCCAAAAAGGAAATGCTCAATACCAAGCAGCTCTCACTGGCTGAAACACATGGCTAGAAGAGCAGCATCTGGAGAAAACATGATGTTTGGCAGAGCACCGTGCAACTGGAAAAACATTTAGCACTGGAAGCCTTGGCAGGTGAGAAAAAGCTGGCTCATTTTTGATCTCAGCATAGGTTTGCTCGGCTCTTGGTAGACTTACTATTTTCAGCTGTCAAGAAAAGGACTTTGCATCTAGAGGCATGATAACTCTGGGACAGACAGACCACAGCTGAGATTAACAAGAGCCAAAACAAGGAGCACATTTGCAATGATGTTCTGTCTATATGAGGAGCTGAATCAGACTGGAACACAGCCTTTCCGGGAGCTGGTATCTTTTCCATAGCTGCCCTCCAGAGCACAAACAATGTTAGCTGGTATTATTTTTACCATTTGCTGTTGGGTGCAAACTGAACCAATTCTGAATTCATTGCTTGAGTCTATGGCAGTTGGAATCTGACTGAATAAATCACCAGTGCTAAGTGAGAACAGTCACTCCAATGCAAACTCACTTGGGAGAGGGAAGACTGGCCTCCCTGTTTATGTGCTTCATCCAGTGACTGAACTAGTAAAAAATGTCCAAACATCCATTGGAGCCAAAACTAAAAACTAGGCCTCATACCTCACAGGGTGATGACAGCTATGTACCCATAAGATCTATTGCTTTCTCTTGATGCAAATATAATTACTGCAGAACAAACAGGTCAGCTTCAGTTAACAGTCGAGAAGAGTCTCCAGACCCCAAAAGCCTGGTCCTCGGGACCTACTTCTGAGTGCTGGGAGATACAGCTGTATGGGAGGGGAGCAAGACTAAGAAAAACACCCAGAGTGAAGAGTTCAGCAAGTGCTTGAACAACATTAAAGCAGCTGTGGTTTTGTATGATCTTGCTTAGTGGTATGGAGAATATACCATAAAAGCTGTCTGATCAAACTGCTCAGCTTGTGTCATGCCACACACAGGTAATAAGATATCAAACTTACAAGTAATAGGTGATTCCCAAGGATATGTCAATTTGGACACTGTGTTTTGTTCTGAGGCTAATGTGGCATCAAGGAGAGGGTGGAAAGGAGATCCTGGAAAAACAAACAGGATAAAGGAAGAATTTGCCAGTATAACATTAGGAGTAGCTTGAGGAAAACATGGGGAAAGAGCCAGGCAACTGCATGTTTGGGTGGGAAGAAGGGAAAGGAGAAGAGAATCATTAAGAAACTTTGTAGTACAAGGGCCCCGAGGGAAGCAGTTGCTATGAGGGAGCAATTACAAGACAGACAAGAATGAGAGCACCAGCAGAAGCAGAAAAGAGATGCTCTATTAAAAGTATGATATATATACCACAGAGCAGATCAAGAGATTCAGCAAACTTTCATGAATAGCAGCCTTGTATGAGAGAGAATCTCAACAGAGGCTTCAGTCAAGTCTTTTCAGAGAATTTCTAGACAGATCATACCATGACCTGCATCGCTACACACTCCAGCTTCAGTCGCTGGAAAATGAGCTAACAGCCTCCTGCCCAAGCTGTGTCTGGCAAATATGTATGCTGTTTTTTTGAGCTGGCAACTTCTACAAACTTGTTATCGACAGAAGCAGGCGGCAGAAGAAAGGAGGAGGAATGCAACTGCATTCTTCAAGCAAACACTTCCTCCTCTATCTTAGACCATAAAACTATGCAGCTAAAAGCTAATCCCCGTCATCAGCTGCCCAGCTCTTTCCACTTTATTGGCTGTTTTGTGCAAAGACAAATTGCCAAAGGGAGAGGGTCAATCATTTGTGCTCCATCTGCTCCAGGCAGCGATAGGACACAGGGTAGATATTTAGGGCTAGAACTAGATAAATGCAGATTCAGGGTGCTGAAAGCAGGATTGGGGGAGGAGAAACAAACCTGGAATAAAAGCACTGGGAACATTCAGAACAAGGAGTTTGTCCAGCCTAGTGCACCACCATGTTGAGTTTGGGTCAGAAGGGAAGAGGAAGCAGAACAGCATTCATCAGAGTGCAGGGTCAATTAGTCCAGTTCCCACTGTCAGGGGCAACAAAAATCTCAAAATTTTAGAGAAAATATCAGTCATAGAATCATAGAATGGTTAGAGTTGGAAGGGACCCTAAAGATCATCAAGATCCAACCCCCCTGCCATGGGCAGGGACAACTCCCACTAGAGCAGGTTGCTCAAAGCCCCATCCAGCCTGGCCTTAAACACTTCCAGGGATGGAGCACCCACAACTTCCCAGGGCAACCTGTTCCAGTGTCTCACCGCCCTCACAGTAAAACATTTCTTTCTAGTACCTAATCTAAATCTCCCTTCTTCTAATTTAAAGCTGTTATCCCCTGTTCTGTCACTCCACTTCCAGACAAAGAGTCCCTCTCCAGCTTTTTTGTAGGCTCCCTTCAGATACTGGAAAGCTGCTATTACATCTCCCTGGAGCCTTCTCTTCTCCAGGCTGAACAAGCCCAGCTCCCTCAGCTCTGCCCTTGTCCACCAAATCTGTGGCAGTATCATAAAAGGCCACCAAATTTGTCAGGCATAATTTCAGGCATCGGGACACATTCCTGTGTATCCTGCTCTAGGAGGACCTGCTTTGGCAGGGGGGTTGGACTAGATGATCTCCACAGGTCCCTTCCAACCCCATATTCTGTGATTCTGTGTGATTCTGTGATTTGCCCTTGGTGAAGCCATGTTTGCAGTCCCAAATCACCTCCTTGTTTTCCATGTGCCTTAGCAGAGATTCCAGGAGGATCTGCTCCATGATCTTGCCAGGCACAGAGGTGAGACTGATTGGCCTATAGGTCCCTGGGTCTTCTTTTTTTCCTCTTTTGAATATGGGGGTTATGTTCCCTTTTTTCCAGTCAGCGGGAACCTCACCAGATTGCTATGTTTTCTCAAATATGATGCAAAGCAGCTTAGCAACTTCATCCACCAGCTCCCTCAGGACCCATGGATGGATTTCGTCAGGTCCCCTGGACTTATGCACCTTCAGGTTTCTTAGGTGGTCTCAAACCTGATCTTCTCCTGCTGTGGCCAGTTATTCTTTCTCAGACCCTGTGTTTTTGCCTTCCATGACTCGGGCAGTGTGGTTAGAGCCCTTGCCAGTGAATATTGAGGCAAAGAAGTCATTCAGTTGCTCAGCCTTGTCCATATCCTGAGTGGCCAGGTCTCCTGTTTCCTTTTGGAGAGGGCCCACAGCTTCCCTAGTCTTGCCTTTGTCCCTGATGTATCTATAGAAGTTTTTCTTATTGTCTTTGATGTCCCTGGCTAGATTCAGTTCTGGAATTTTGCTTACTTGATCTGGTTCCTGGCTACTCAGACAGTTTCTCTATATTCCGCCCAGTCTACCCATCCTTGCTTCCACCCTCTATAGGCCTCCTTTTTAGTCTTGAGCCCATCCAGCAGTTCCTTTGTCATCCACACCAGCCTTTTGGCTATTTTGCCTGACTTCTTTTTTGAGATGTACCTCTTTGAGCTTGGAGGAGGTGATCCTTGAATATTAACCAGCTTTCTTAGGCCCCTCTCCCCTCCAGTTCTTTTTCCCATGCTACCCTGCCAATCACTCTCCTGAAGTCCAGGGTAGAGAGCTTGCTGCACACCCTCCTCTCTACCCTAAGAATCTTGAATTGTACCATTTCATGGTCGCTGCAGCCTAGACTACCCTTGAGTTTGACGTTCCCCACCAACCCCTCCTTGTTGGTAAGGACAAGATCCAGCACAGCTCTTTTCCTTGTTGGCTCCTCAATCATTTGAAGAAGAAAGTTATCATCAACACATTCCAAGAGCTTCCTGGATTTCTTGTGCCCTGCTGTGTTGTCTCTCCAACAGATATCGGGGTGGTTGAAGACACCCATGAGGACCAGGGGGTGAGAGCACGATGCTGCTTCTATCTGCCTAGAGGGGGCCTCATCCTCCCCATCACTCTGATCTGGGTCCCTCAACTCAAACAACCCAGCATCCCTGAGAAATGGGGAAACTGAGAAGTGTCCAAGCACTGCTTTCTCCTACCCTTATGTATACTGTTTCTGAAAGCCATGTGTCCTGGTTCCAGGAGGGACAAGGTTAATTCTCCTAGCAGGGCACAGGTATTCCATCCCATGTGAGCCATGCCCAGGGGGTAGTGGGGAGCTGGCCGGATAGGGGGAGGGGAACAGGAGCTGGCCGGGAAGGGGAGGGGGACAGGAAGTTGGGGAGGGAGGCGCGCGCCTGGTGGTCGGAGATGGTGCCGAGTGCAGTGGGTGAGCGGTCGGCATTGTAATCCTGTTTTCATACTTCTTTACCCGCGTTACTTGTTACTGTTTTGTTGTTCTGTTAAACTGTTTTTATCCCAACCCACGAGTTTTGCCTTTTTCTTCTGATTTTGCCCTCCTGACTGTGGACGGGCTTTGGAGCGAGTGGCTGCCACGTGGTTCGTTGTTGCCGTCTAAGGCTAAACCACGACACCATGCCATCCCAGAAACTCACCCTCCCTGTTTACTATGCAAGGATCAAAAGAATAAAAATTAGCTTCCTAGGAATATTCAGTTTCTCTACAACATCTTCACACTAACATCAACAGAGACACACACATCATCATTACAAACACTAAATTAACGTAACCCGTGATCTGGCAAAATCGCCCTGGCTCCATTTTATAGATAGGATTAGGAGTGGAGGATTCGAGAAAGCAACAAACTTTGGAGAGAAAATGTGACTTACCCAGAGCTGGTGCCAATTTCAGTTGCAGTGCTCAAAGGTTCTGTCCTAATCACTGCACTGGTAATGTGTGCTTTGGCAGGGCTTGCAGAGGCTTGAGAGGACTTTTCTCCACCTC
>VZTM01002625.1:286031-300505 GCA_013400555.1 Jacana jacana | reverse complement strand
ACCCTCTATAGGCCTCCTTTTTAGTCTTGAGCCCATCCAGCAGTTCCTTTGTCATCCACACCAGCCTTTTGGCTATTTTGCCTGACTTCTTTTTTGAGATGTACCTCTTTGAGCTTGGAGGAGGTGATCCTTGAATATTAACCAGCTTTCTTAGGCCCCTCTCCCCTCCAGTTCTTTTTCCCACGCTACCCTGCCAATCACTCTCCTGAAGTCCAGGGTAGCGAGCTTGCAGCACACCCTCCTCTCTACCCTAAGAATCTTGAATTGTACCATTTCATGGTCGCTGCAGCCTAGACTACCCTTGAGTTTGACGTTCCCCACCAACCCCTCCTTGTTGGTAAGGACAAGATCCAGCACAGCTCCTTTCCTTGTTGGCTCCTTAATCATTTGAAGAAGAAAGTTATCATCAACACATTCCAAGAGCTTCCTGGATTTCTTGTGCCCTGCTGTGTTGTCTCTCCAACAGATATCGGGGTGGTTGAAGACACCCATGAGGACCAGGGGGTGAGAGCACGATGCTGCTTCTATCTGCCTAGAGGGGGCCTCATCCTCCCCATCACTCTGATCTGGGTCCCTCAACTCAAACAACCCAGCATCCCTGAGAAATGGGGAAACTGAGAAGTGTCCAAGCACTGCTTTCTCCTACCCTTATGTATACTGTTTCTGAAAGCCATGTGTCCTGGTTCCAGGAGGGACAAGGTTAATTCTCCTAGCAGGGCACAGGTATTCCATCCCATGTGAGCCATGCCCAGGGGGTAGTGGGGAGCTGGCCGGATAGGGGGAGGGGAACAGGAGCTGGCCGGGAAGGGGAGGGGGACAGGAAGTTGGGGAGGGAGGCGCGCGCCTGGTGGTCGGAGATGGTGCCGAGTGCAGTGGGTGAGCGGTCGGCATTGTAATCGTGTTTTCATACTTCTTTATCCGCGTTATTTGTTACTGTTTTGTTGTTCTGTTAAACTGTTTTTATCCCAACCCACGAGTTTTGCCTTTTTCTTCTGATTTTGCCCTCCTGACTGTGGACGGGCTTTGGAGCGAGTGGCTGCCACGTGGTTCGTTGTTGCCGTCTAAGGCTAAACCACGACACCATGCCATCCCAGAAACTCACCCTCCCTGTTTACTATGCAAGGATCAAAAGAATAAAAATTAGCTTCCTAGGAATATTCAGTTTCTCTACAACATCTTCACACTAACATCAACAGAGACACACACATCATCATTACAAACACTAAATTAACGTAACCCATGATCTGGCAAAATCGCCCTGGCTCCATTTTATAGATAGGATTAGGAGTGGAGGATTCGAGAAAGCAACAAACTTTGGAGAGAAAATGTGACTTACCCAGAGCTGGTGCCAATTTCAGTTGCAGTGCTCAAAGGTTCTGTCCTAATCACTGGACTGGTAATGTGTGCTTTGGCAGGGCTTGCAGAGGCTTGAGAGGACTTTTCTCCACCTCTTTCAACAAGGTGTTAATCAAACATTTAAAAGCAAGAATTAAGCAAACCAGAGAGAGACCTTGACCCAAACAGAATACAGTCTGGACAAGCTCAAGATTCCCACTGCTAGTTAATAACCAATATACAACAGTGTGTATTTGGCATCCACTGCAAATGTATCCATGGGTCAGTATATGCAGCACAACTGGTGAGGTGCCTTCATGCAGGTTTAAAATGAGAGGAAAAAAACCAAGTATATGAAGTACAAGTAGCCACTTTTTTACAGAAAACCAAGGGTGACTGCAGAGCAGGAAACTAACACCATAGAAAAACCACAAACGGAGCATTGCAGGCTCAATCTGAGTTGGCAGATCTTCACAAAGGGCAGTACAGACATGCTGAAGGACAGAGCATAACTGTCTCCCGTCAAACGAGAGCTCTCTACTGACCTGCCTGTGGCTCCTTGATTTAACTGTAGACAGAATACCTCCTCTAACACCTCCTACTCTTACTTGAGCCCAGAGCTGGGAAGGTAGCACCTCATATTTGGGGAAGAGGAAGAAACCATCGATCAATTACGAAGACTTGTACAGAGACAGTCTCTACTATCTGGTGCACTCACCATCCAAAATGAGGTAGAAGATTTCTACCACAATCCAAGAGCTAGTAACAGCTTTGGGAGTTGTCAAAGTGTTGCAGGAGCTCTTGGAAGAAGCAGCAGTTGATCAAGAGAGGAATTACCTTACACTGAACACCTTCCTTCATCAGTAGCTTTTACTTGCACAAAGCACTTGCACACTGCTTATGCTTGTTTCTCCACTTATGTATGTTAGGCACACCCACCATGACGTTAGCAGAGGTGTCACCTTGTCCTAGCATGGATGGTAAGCAAAGCAGCTGGAAGACAGGTTAGGGATAAGGAGACTAATACTGAAAGATGCAGCATCTGAGAGCTAACAACTCCTCTAAAAAACATAATAAGCCCCCTCCACATCCGAGCACTGTAGCTTTGGGATCTGGTCCATGGCTCAAACAGTAACTGAGAAAAAAAAAAAAGCTAAACTAGATTTTTAAAATTGTTTCTGAACCCACAAACTTCCAAGTAATCCCACCTGTATGGATCAGCCAGCCTTCCCTTCAACGAATCCTCATGACACTCTGCATTGTAGTTCTGCCAAGCTACCGCGTGGTTTATACAAAGTGCAGAGAAACAAACAAAAATGCCCACTTTCAGCTGCAGAACAGATTGCAGGATTGTTCTCTCTCGGCCACCTTTCAGTAGCAGAAGTGTGGAAGGCAAAACGAGATCAGGAGGAACGCTGCAATTTTTCTGCTGCGTATTACCTCCTCCTTCCACGAGTCGGAAGTAAATCTCATCAGCTGCATCATTGTCATCTTTACTAGAGGAAGAAACAGCGAGTGGCATGAATCACTTTTCCAAGTATGACATTACAGTAACTAGGTACCAAGTTCGATCGATACGAAGCTGAGGTTTCGCTCCCCCTCTCCCCGCAGCGAGGGCTGTTCGCTGAAGGCGCTCTGAAGTAATGCATCAGGATTAGAGACCTTTATTGACCAGGACAGGCTGAATTTGACCACAAGTATTTGTCTTGTCTTTGTGCAACCAACAGGCAGCAAGATGACGATGCAGGAAAAGGCAGAGTTGAGTCTCCCAGAGGCGCACTGCTGAGTCTAGTACAAATAAGGTAATTTTAGTTAAATTTGAGCCTGGTGCTGGTTGGAGGAACCAAGTAATTTTGCCTGCCAGCTGCTTGGCAGCAGGCAGCCAACACTTATTACTGCTGCCTGAACACCAATACTGGCTGTTATTTGCAGGGGACAAGCACATTTCTCAATGTCCCTGCTTTCAAGGGAGGGCACTTCAGATCCACACCTCCCATTTGATGATGTCCAGAAGCGCCTTCTCTTGCCAGGAAGAAAAATTACTGTCAGCAGAGGCATCACAACAAATGAAAGGTTAGCACTATGCCACTGAAAAGAAAGAAGTTGAAAAAAAAACCCCAAAAAACTCACAGCCACGTGAACCAATCTTTCCATATACAGTTTGTGGCCCTTTTCCCTATTCTTGGTCTCTCTACCTGTTTTTAATTTTTCTTGGCTCAACAAAGAGTACACCACCATGTCTTGGCAAGATACTACCAGTTCCTAGATGAAGCACAGGGCAAGCAAAGCTGCATTTAGCAGCAGCCCAAGTTAACAGGTTCAAAGAAAGGTGCATCAATGTAAAACCAGTGCTCGGGGATGGCATATCATACTGCCACATCCAGTGGCTGCTTGGAGAAGTGCTCATCCTCCCGTAGATGACAACCAACCAAGCCTTTTAAGCCACTAGCTCCCTGCAGTACGTAGTTAAGACATACTAGAGAGGAAGAAAAAACAAATTTAATATATATAGGTGGAATATATGGGTGGAACTATGCTGAGCACCTAACTAGATGCATCTGAAAACCCAGGCTGTGAATCACCACCTCCATGATGAAAGAGCAGCAAATGTGAAAAATGAAGAAAAATCCTAAATATGTCAAGCACTAGAAATAAATTTAAGGCTCACACGAATCAGAAATAACAAGAACAAAAGTTGGTCTTTGTCTGGTAACTTCAGATCAACAGATGAACAATACAAGTTATTTTGGACGCTGGTGTGTGCTTCATAGACTTCAGTTACTCATTCTAGAAAGGCTGCTGCTGAAAACACTTGAGAGTTCAAAGGACTTCAACATACCTTGTTTAAAACTTCAGGAGAACCCAGAAGGTGTATGACAGAGTAATGGGAAAAGATACTTAAGCTGGTTGCATTTTTCTTTCGCAGTAAGCAAAACAAGAGCAAAGGATAACTTCAGCGGTGGGCTGTGTCCAGGAAGAGCGGACAGGGCATCGGGCTGGACTACTCTCAGCTCCAGGTTGACAGAGAGTAAAATTCAACATAACGTAAGACAAGGTACGGTAATATTATCTATCACATAGACCACCTGTAGTCTTTAGTATATACACCTTAAAATAAAAGCAGTGCTTTGGAACATGCTCAAGAGACTAGCTATTCGAGGAGGATCTTTAAATGAAGATTCTGATACCCGGCAATTTAAAATAGAGCACTGATCCCCATTTCCCACAGTCAGATTCAGACAATATTTTCTTTGTCACTGGACAGGGGACAAGAAGTCCCCTCAAGCTATTTATCACCTCATTTCCAGGTAATGAAGACAAACTGTCTCTATTCCCCCATTCCCTGCCAAGGCGCTGAGGCAGAAGCCCTGAGGGCAAGGCTTATGTTCAGGTGCATTTGGCATGGCACTTCAAAGAAGGGGTGTTAAGTGCCCACTAGTGTTGGTGGGCACTCCCCCAGAACAAGCCTTAGTTACACCGCCACAGACATTTTGCTATGCTAAACCCACCCCTCCCACATCCCCCCCAAAGTGTTTCCAGCCTTTCAACAACAATCAGCACAATTGAAGCCAGTAGTAAATTGATTCTCACGTTCCACGGGTGCCGGTTTTTGTTAGAAATGATTTGTGATAGATAGGGTGGAATATATTGATTAGTACTGACAGTCCCAGTTTCCCAGGCGCTTTGTAGCGCTGCCATTTCAAAATGACCTGCTTTCCACCTTGTCAATTTTCTTCTGCAGAGTCCGTTATAAATATCTATTCTATTCTGAGAGCTGCAGCCCCTTCCAGAAAACAAAACAAAAAGGGTCAGGCGAGAAAAAATAAAAATAAAAAAAATTAGTGCAATAAAATAGGTTTGCAGTGTTGCAAAAGAGCTTGTCTTTATTGAGAGATTGTGTCAGGGGAAGAAAAAGGCACAAAATAAGTTACAGAGACATTATGTGAACTGTATGAGTCAGAGGCAGCATCAGAGCTGTTACAAATCACCTAAAAGTTGGCTCACTAACAATAGGTTAGCCTCTACAAATAATTTAAAAGGAAAAATATATTTCAAATTATCAAAATAATTCAGAAATTAAGCGAGGATGTACAGAACCATCAATATTAATTCGGAATAACTTCACCTGGGTTTACCACCATCACCCTCCCAGAAGACAGATATAATTGAAAAAATATTACAGAATTGGTTTTCAAACTCATTTACATTTTATAAATTAAAAACCTGATGTTTACCTTCCGTACCTCCAGCGAAGTACAGTACATACAGGTAAGGCAGTATGCATAGGAAACACATCAAGAAAACAGAATTGGTAAGTGCAATTATTCTGAATATTTCAACATTTGTTATGGCCCCTCACCTGTGGCAAAGAACATCTTAAGAAGATGGATCCAACAGCTGTTCACAGAACATATGAATGTGCCACCATACAAGGTCTACTGTGGAAAAGCTTATGCTGTCTTTAGTTGTGACTTCTCAGATCACATTCTAAAAACCAGACTTTTCAGCAGTACAACTGAGTTAACAACAGCACACTAATACAATTAAAGAAGAGAAAGTACTTCCAAAGTATATCAGTCCTCTTCTTCATATAGGAAGGCTCATAACACTCAGTATTCAAGTAATCCAAATTAAATACTTAAAAACACATACACACTCACTATATACAACTTGATTTTTGCTTGAAGCAGTGAATCTATTCCCCCCTCTTCCCACTTTCCTGTTACTCAGCTCTCAACCGGCAAGGACTTTTGATTGTTGGTTCAAATTAAAGCAGCACGAGGATCTACATGACATAGAGACTATACAAAGGTTTGTTTTCATGATGATGAAAAGTCGAGCAGAAAGTAGTTTACCCCTTTGGCTCTTCCTCTGGTCAAGTGGAGATCTAAGTTCTGTCTTCTGAAATCAGCACAGATGCAAATGTAACCAGACACGGACCTTGGCTATAAGTGTCTGATTATATCCTTAGGAGTTTCATTTACTTGACCTAAGACAACAGTAACACAGGAAGGGAATACAGCACCAACTACCACTCACAAAATCTGTCAGCTCAAACTGGGCCTTGATTTGGAAGAAAACCCTGTACAATCATAGATTGAGCATAAACACCAGGGTTTCAGTAGAGACAAGACTGCAGGGCATCTTGTGTAGGAAGAGGCCAGGGACTGACCTGTTCTGGCCTCAGTCAGCTCAGCAACAGGCAGCACAGAAATCACAGAGCATATGAAGTTGGAAGGGAACCCCAGAGGTCATCTGGCCCAAGCTCCTGCTCAAGCAGGACCACCTAGTAGAGCAGGCTGCCTAGGACTATGTCTAGATAGCTTCTGATTATCTCCATGCATGGAGAATCCACCACCTTTCCAGGCACCCTGTACCAGTGCCTGGGAGCTCTCACAGTAAAAATGTCCTTTCCTATGTTCAGATGGATCCTCCTGTGTTTCGTTAGTGTCTATTGCCTGTTGGGCACGGAGGGCAGTGACCCAATGCACTCCAACACTGTCAGAGGAGTTTCTGGCACTTCTACAAAAGCATGTTTAAGAAAGGGCAGTAAGTGACAAGAAAGATTACAGTGCTACAGCAGTAGGAGGAAAAAGAAATGGGGGTAAAAGGAGGACAGCACAAGAGGAGCAGAAAGGAGAGACGGCTGAGCAGAAGAAATGCCAAAGGGAAATCATAGCCTGAGCAGAGGCTGAGAGTAAACTCAGAAGGAGCTACAACTCTAAAGGGAGTGCAGCTGGTGAAGAAACCCACAAGAGAGCAGCTGAGTAAGAAACAAGCAGCAGTGAAAGAAGAGCAAGCCCAACAGACTGATCCCAGTCACCTGTGCTGCCTGTTGCTCTGCTGAAGGGATACGCAGCCGAGGAATTAGAGACCACTGTAGGGTGGGGGAACGCAGGAAAAGTGTTCTCTGGAAGAAAGCAGCAGTATTTTCCTTAAGTGTTTTATTAATTTCTTTTCTTTTAACACCCAAACCAGTAACTAAAAGCTCTTTAATTGGTAATAAATTAAATTGATACTCATATACTCCCCAACTCATAACTTATTGCCCCCGAAATAGTCACGTCCTCAACTGAGGTTAGTATTAAATCAAGAGCTTGCTGGCCTTTCTAAAAGCCGACAGCACACACAGGAAAACCCATGTTCTAAGCGTGTAATTATTCTGCTCCTTCAAAACCTTATGTCTTTTAAGTAAATTTAAAAAGACCTTTAAGAAAAACTTTAAACAGAAGGAGGACTCCTGGTCTTTAAGTCATCGATTCCCACATAAATAAAAAAAAAAGGAAGTATTTTGTAGTTTCCTAAAAATCAGTTAAATAGAAAATTGACAAAAAAGCTCAACATAAAGAGGTAGCTTAAAATAAAGTATATCAAAGTATTATTAGATTCAGGAAGGAAAGGTAGTGCAATAAAAGTATCCATATGAAAAATTTATTTCCAACTGCTACATGACTTACTCGAATTTTAACAAGAACAACAAAAAAAAAAAAGGGTTGGACTTTGGGGAATGACAAGGACGAAATATTTAAAACCAGTCTTAGAGGCCTACTTGAAATCCCAATAGCCACAATAAATTCTTTTATCACAAATGACCAGGCAGTCATCCGCTCTATAACAGTTTTCATCAATGGCTGCAACACTGCATTTTTTTCCCTACAAACTGACACCAGGAATGCCTGTGTCCCAAGGAAGTTTCCATCAGTTACAAAACATTTTGTTGGAACACAGATGTACCTCTCAAGGGACATCTTTAAGTAAACATAACTTTCAATGTTGGCAAAGGTTTTCTTACTGCCACACTTTTTGCTGCCTCCTGATAAAACAGGTATAGCAGGAGCACCTCAGACGTGTTGGTGGGAAGCAGTAAGGTGCATGCTAAAGATTTCCTTCCTCTACAAATCCTCTGTAAATGAGGGTGGGCAAGTACTTAAACTTACTTCGTTCTCTAAAAGGGCCCTGACACTCCATGGTCCTGCTTCATTCCGTGTACACACTGGAGAGAGCAGGTTACTTCTTTTAAACCATTTATCTGGGGGCAGCCAGTTGTTGCTGCACAAACTCCCCCCCCTCTTTAATGGCAAACATGCAGCTATAAAAGGGCTGACTTGCAGCAAATTCTGGTTGTGCTATGGATTTCAACTCCAGACATTATTATTTAGCAATGCCTTAAACAGACTGTACATTTTACAGAAATCTGCTAGGTCCTCTGAAGCTCCAGGCAAGCTGTTATTAGCAATGCTAATTTGTAAGGCTGATGAATGAATTAACAAATTCCAATGTGCAATTTTTAACCAGGTTTTATCACTCTTCGAGTAAGCTTTGACATTTGCAACTGAGAAGCAAACAGGCTCAGCAGATTCCTTTATAATGGCTACATGGTATAAAATCTGCACGTTCTACGAAACCTACACTTAATCTTAAACCCTGCATTTCATTTCTTTGACTTCTCAGAAACAAAAGCTAGTTCATTCAAGAACTAAGCAATGGAAGGAAGACAAGCAAACAAAGGTAATTCTTTCTGTCCCCCTAAAGCTCCAGAGCTGTAAATACCAGTTCTAGCAGGTTGCATGGAAGAATTCCAAATGAATACAGTTAGAACTGGTTTTGGGCCACCACTTTCCAGCAAAAACTGCCTTTGGCACTTATATAATCCAATTCTATGATGTTACTTTACACACAGTCCTATATCAAGTTGACTGCAGAAATTAAAGACAACTTTTATAAAGTGGGCACTTCAAATCAGAACAGAAAAATCTGTTCCCCATTAGGGAATAGAGGAGCTTTTTTCCAGACTGACAGAAACAGCAAGTAATACCACAAATCAGATGAAAGAGTCCAGTGAAGTCTGTCAAGATCTTTAACCCAGATCTATTAGACTTACACAACAGTAGCACCTGGAAAAATCTGAAGGCTACAAGAGACTGGACAAGGCATTACAAATACAGAACATAGAAAAATTTTGTATAAATTTCTTCACCATCCAATTTTACATTTAGATCTCACAGAAGTTCTTATGCAGGTATCTTTCTTCCACTTAATTCATCTTGCAGCAAGATACAAGCAATGAGACTCGAAATACAGCTATACCTTAAGTCTCCAGTTTGGTAAACAGCTGAACATAGACATTTCTGCTATAAGCTTTAAGTGTGTCAGGCCAGACTAAATTCCACTATCAAATGATAGCACCGCTCTTGGGCTTTTCTGACATACTTCCTGCAAGGCTCACATGCAGAGATGCCTGGATTCAGCTGTGTCAAAAAGCACCATCAAAGAAACTCTAACAGGGTGGGAAAAGGTATACATAGCACACCACCCTTCAACTAAAACAAAATAGTACCAAACCTGCCTTCAGTGATTATTGCAGAAGACTTGGGAACAAGAGTCTTAGCTCAAATGTTTCCTTTAACACGCTCTAGGAGAGTGAGCTTGTTCCTTGCCTTCCGCTTTTCCTCAACACGTTTTCTTGCTAACTGCTTTTATATTCTTAGGTGAATCAAGGTGGAAAATGTATGGCTCAACTGCATTCCCCGTGGTTCTGCAAAGGATGTTCTGCTAAGCTCTGTACATCCATACTGGCCGGAAACCTCGGCACGGACTGTGCCCTGCCAGCTGAGAAGCAGGTGGGCTTGACCATAACAAAGGTAGGATCTAGCTACAACCCGCTCCATGTTAATTAGGTGTCTCTGGAGAGAGGTGGACACGTTCTTCACTCAGCACCCTGACCTGAACACCAAAGCACCCATGCATGGCCTTCTTTAACACAGTGCTTCCAAGTTTCTGGTGTGCCAGTGAGTCCCCAAACAGCACTTTCCCAATCCCTAAATGGAGAGCACTAGCTTTGCTTTCAGGGGACATAGTTTAAGTACTCTAATTTTATTCAGCCTTTCAAAAAATAGTCAGGTAGTAAAACCCTTTTAGAAGGCTGAAGTGTATTGATTGTGACAAAATACATCAAATAATCCTAATTATCTTTCTAAAGGGAAGCTGGCAAAATAAGCTATGACCAGTTATACAGCTTTCTCCAAAAGAGGGCCTTACATTTTAATGATTTTAGTGACATCCCATTGCATAGAAAAGCTGAGTCCAAAGGAAAACTGAAGTGTGCAACATCTTATAGAGATCAAGAGAAGTATTTCATCACTAAAGTAGTAGTGTTGAACAAAGTTGACATTAAAAAGGAAATAATTCAACTGGCGTCCCCAGTAGGACATCCTGGAACCAAAGCTATCTCTGAAAGGAGAGGCTTCAAGTTAAGCAGTGAGAAGCCACTCATTGGCTACTATCTTGTGTTTTCACTTGCCCTAAAGTGTTTCTATTGAATCCCCTATTCTTTCGACTCCCTCCAGCTAATTCTCCTGCATGCTGTCTCACATGACCTGTCATTCTCCTTCACTCCTAGCTGTATTCAAGTATCACTCATGAAGTCCCCAGACAGAAGAATCTCAAACATCCCTCACCCGAGACATTGTTAATATCTAACAAGTCAGCACCATGGGAAAGCCTCTCTCACCTCTAGCGTAATCCCATACAACAAGCTGGCTGAAAAAAGTGACAGCTACACAACCAGAGGAATCCAAGCAGGGAATTCCCATCATGAGAATGGTAGCCTAGTACCCACACAACACAAAAACCAGTTAACAGGGCAGGCTGCCTAGTATACAAAGATACTCTCGCAAAAAACAAATGGGATAAAGTTGTCATACTTCGTTCAACTATAGAAAGGATACTGTGTCTCAGACTCTTAGCATTACAGTATGTCACAAAGGATGATCTAACAAGTGCTGGATCAGCCTCTGCTCTCTGGTAGCTCCTCAGGGCAAGCTTACTGTCCAGAGATTTATTAAATTTGTCTATGCAGACTGCTCTGCTTATGAATTCAAAGTTACAAGGTCTCTGACCTTCTGACTTGGGCTTTCAAGTAACATGGTTGAGACACCCCTAGCAGCAGGCACTGCTCAACTGAAGAACTTGTGCTTAGCAATAACGCTCCATCTGGATACAGCAAATGCTGACCACGTAGGCTACAAAAAACGCTGTGCAGCATCTCTCTCCAGTGAACGCCCCATATAGCACAAGTATCTCAATATTATGAAATATTGCACTCTCTGGGCAAGAAAAAAAAAATGATCCTACAGGTTTCTGTACCAGAATGTCAGTTCTTATAAAACAAACGTATGTGAAAAGAAAATGAATGCACCCAACAGATTTGGGCTTGCTTCAAAACACAAAGAAGGAGATCAAGTAATGGCAAGAAGCCTAATACCACATTGCTGAGCTCCTCCTGGACAAATTCTCTCCTATAAAACTACTGAATTAACTGACCAAGGACAGTAACAATAGAGTTACTATGATTAACACACACAAAATAATAATAAAAAAAAGATGCTGCTCTTTAAAATTTGAAAGGTGCAAACCTGGGACAGATATAAGGTTTAAAAAGAAGACCAAATTTTGGTTTAAAAATAGCAACTTTTATGAAAAAAATATTTGCTGTTTTCTTCACACTTGTTTTTGCAATTTTACATATATATGTACACACACACAATAGAGTGCATGAGTGGAGAGGTAAGTTGAGGACTGTCACAAAACCCAGGTCAGGTCCTACAAAAAGTGATCTCCACCTGAACTATTACAGCACCCTACTGTTCTAATGACAATTGTGTTGCAGTGTTGTATGGCATCACCAGTAGCAGAAAATGACAGTAACACTACAGAGGGAAGGCAGCTGACAGTTCCTGTGTGCCTCTCAGGGGACTTACTCCATCTACTCTCCAAGGAGGGACTGAGGCAGCAAACACCTAAAAAACCCATTGGGTCTTGGCAGCATGTAAATACTGCCGGGCTTACCACTATATGCTTCTAAATAAGCAGGTTTTATTTATTTAGATTCCATCAGCAACAAAACAAAAGGTAATTTTTTTTCCAGCTGTTGGTAATTCAAAATGTGAATGCAAAACTTTAAAAAAAATAATTCTTTGACCAAATAGATTCAACCTTTCCAAGTATTTTCAAGTACCTTATTTGGAACAAATTTCCAAAGGCAGAAAGACTATCCAGCTGGGTTTAAAAGTGCCCTGCCATAGTTAAAACAACTATTCAGCAGTCTGGAAAAAAACCAAGTGAAGACTGCAGGCTGGAATAGTGAGCTCATAACACAGGCAAGAATTAAAACAATAGTGACACATTGTCCATAGAGACTAAAGTTGCCAACTTTGCTCGCAGTCAATGCCTGGATCAAGCTCAGACCAAGTGAGAGTACTGCACATGTGAATCCACGGTCTCTGGGCTGCCCTTTGCACCAACCAGGGTAGTTGCACATTGTTCAGCATTGTAGCTCCCAGCGAACAAAGTTCAAACAGCCAGCTGCAAACTTCAGGTGCTGTCTGCTTTCACTTCCTTTCAGAGTCAAGGAGCTTCCCACTTTAACCAGAAACTATTCAGCAGCCAGCTTTTGGATTTTTTTAATCCATTTTTTTTTGTCTAACATCCACAAACATGGCTAGCAAGCCTGACAATATATTTATTTGCTGCTACTGTGTGGTGTTTTCTAGGAACTCCAAGTATAAAGGTTAGCGAACATTTTATAAAAATCAATCTTAATAAATAGAAAGCCACAAGTTAGAGGATGAAGATGACAATGTAATCAAGAAAACTGAATCCTTGTAAAGCCTCATCTTCTTAGTTGGAATACCTAAGTTCATATTTCGTGATTCCATATCTCTCTACTGTAGCACTTACAGGAAGTTCAGCATAAATAGGAGAATTAAGTTGTCTTCCTCAACAAGGTCAAGTAACCAAGTGCTCAAGCAAGCACCTAGTTAAGGAACAACATCAAATAACCAAATGCCATCTTATGCCCTTTTTCTTTTTTTTTTTTTTTTAAATGAGAACTTTATCTACACACAAGAACTTTAAATAAATACTAGCAGCTTCCTGGCAATAATCTCCAAAATGTAACAGCAACCCATGGTTCCTCTTAACACTTCAGAGTTAAGTTTCTTCCAGAAATAAGACAGACAGGTCCACAAATATGAGATATATATTCTAACACACACCTCAAGCACACTATGTGATAAATACTTCACCTATGTCCCACTCATGAAATTACATCCTTCACAGAATTATTTCACCACACAGAGAATTTGCTGAGCTTCAATATTTATGGCAAAGTGAAGACTAGGGAAAAGTAGGCAAAGCTATAAACAGCAGTGCTGAGATGTGGGGAACATGTCGTAAACATATGCATAAGACAGCCCAAGAAGATCCTTGGTGGATAAAGAGAAGGGGGAAAAAACCCTCATAATCAGTGATGTCCATTTTATCTGCAGGCTTTATGGTTGCTCTTCTCTGTAGTCCTTCCTCCTGACCTTCCATTTTTATGAAGTTAATGTACAGCTCATGTAGCTCATAACTAACCAGCTGCACCCTATAACTACATACAGGTGTGCAGAGAGAAAAACCTTACGTTCCCAGCTGTGTCTCCACTAACCAATATGCAGAAGCAATTTTAACATACAAATTCAGGATTATTTTTTTTTCCCATCAGAGTAGCACACAGCACATTCTGTGACCGCTTTTACTCTACAGAAAAAAAACAAACAGTGGATATTTTCAAGCTTTTCAATTTATACTGAATCAAAATCAACCATCCTGAAAATAAAAAACACAACCATGTGCATTGATGATCTGTCCAAATCTGTTTAAACCTAGGTAAATTCCTAGGTTTCAGAAATACATGATCTCACCCTTGCTTTCTCACCTGGCTTCAAACGTGGTCCATGTATTGTCATTCTGAACCACAAGAATTTGAACAGCCACCTCGTATGGAGAGCATCAGTGGTGTAATTAGTCTGAACACTACTCAAACCCCTCTCCAAGTCAGGAAAAACACAGGCACTTGCCCAATTACATTCTCTGACAGGTGAGGTCCCCTGTACATGTCTTACAGCTGAACTGACTGGACAAGTAAGAAAAAGCATAAAATAGGCCACCGTTTCTTCTCTTCATTACTTGATCATATGAGTCTCTTCATCAGCATCATAAAACTCCTCATCTTCGCTTCCACTCCCTGCAGAACTGTCTTTGTCTCCAGACTAGAAACAAAATGAAGTTATTCATTAGTACAAAAGCCAGTAAAT
>VZTM01002625.1:270435-285573 GCA_013400555.1 Jacana jacana | reverse complement strand
TTTAACTAAAAAGATCCCCCTGCAAAACTAACTAAAGATGTTATGGAGAAGGGAAACCAACATTACTGCTTCATACATTCAGAAAGTAAACTCCCTCTTACAGGCATACATACTGCAGCCAGAGTCCTTTTAACAACAAATTTTATCTCATATACCCAAACTAAAGTCAGCTATTATAGCTAATTCATTTTTGATTTGCCCAGCACAGCATTTTTTCCATGGAACTGATACAAATTAGTCCAGTAAAAGATTTTCTTCCTAGCATAGACTCCATCTAGTTTGAGTTTTTAGGATTTTTTCCCAGTAGGCTTGCACCCACCCTAAGACTTCTGCCCATCTAGTCATATGCAAAGCAGGGTGAGAGAGAGGGTGAAAAATTGAGAAATGGAAATCATGTTCCTGACTGACAGTACCATGCAAGCAAAATCTGTAGCCTTAGATCTGTCTTCAGGGGAGTTGTGCTACAGCAATGTGCCTTAACTGCAAAGGAATTTCAAACAGTTTGAGCACTAAGACCTGTCAGAAGAGAAAAAGGGAATTGTGTTATGCTTTTTTCTGCGTTTCTAAAAGTGTTTGAGGAAAGTCAGGCTATTGCTGGATGCTGTCCAACTTGAATATTACAGTCATGTATGTTAACAGGGATAAAACCTCCGCTCTGGGCAACCGTAACGTGTTATCTTGAAAGTGGTACAGAAGGACAATGGATTCCACAGGGGAAGTTCAGGGTATGCCAAAAAAATTCTACATCTTTCTTACAGCAACTTTGTAAGACCTCTCCATAGCCTTGTCAACGAGGGTTAATGTTTAACAGCTTTCCGGTTTATCAGCGCTTTCTTTGTAAGCTTTAAAATAAAACCCTAATGTGTCACACACGTTCAAGATAACTTCACTGAAGTTACAGGATTACTTCAGGCCTGAACCAATGTCTGTCTGTCTTTTTTTTTTTTTTCATTTGGATTCAATAATTTTAATCCATCTGGGGAAAAGTGTTCCTGAAGAAGAACGTTCCCAATTATTATTTTTTTTTTAATTCTGTGGATGCTGTTTGGGTTGGGATTTTTGAGAAGCCTGCGGGAGCGCAAGCAGGGAAGATTTAAGAGAAGACTGCTTGACAAAGTGAACCAAGTCGAGCAAATACAGATAGGCAATACTTGTCACCTCAAAAAGTCAACACTTGGTTACAAAGGGAAATAAAAATACAACTTTCCCCCTCCTAGGTTATAATACTTCCACTGTTTGCTAGAATTATTTTGGGTTTTTTTTGTTAGTAAGCCAGCTGCTGTAAACTTGATGTAAGTGCATATGATAGATTTGAGCAGCCAACAAGCATGTGGTGCCATAACACATTATCCAGCATGGATAAACTTGTTTATAAAACGTGCATGTAAAGTAGCTAAAGTATAAAATTAATTGTTACAGGGCTGCCTCTTTCAGCTTTCTTCAAGGGCGCTTTTGTCACGAAACTGTACTGTCCTGTCAAGAATTATTACAGCTAAAACTGGTAAACAAGGTAACATGCTGAAGCCTTTGAAAGGAAGCAACTGTTCTCATTCTACAAATAGATGTTATCCTGCCTCCCAATTCCTGTGAAAAGTTTATGACTATCTCTTAATCTCAGACTGCTTGACCAAATTAATCAGAGTCAAGTGTTACACAGATCTTGTTTCACTCAGTCTAATGGGACAACTAACGTTTTTTGTTTTGAGTTACTCTTCAAGTGTTTTAACCCCTACTCAATTTTTATTAATCTATCGATATTTAAAATTTGGGGACCAGGATTTAAAGATTAAAAGCTTAAGCAAATTCATACACCCACTTCCAGCTCTCTACTACTTCTCTCTAATCTCCCTCCATTCAAAGAGAAGCAGCCACATAAAAAAACCTCCACATGTCTGGAAGATGTACACACCCGAAAAAGGTATCCAGGAGTTTGACAAAATGAAGTATAAAGCGACATGAAAAAACAACATTCAAGGAAATCTTACTAGAAAACATCCTGCTGCCACATTTATGTTTATGCCTGGGAGTTTTGTGGTTCCAATGTCTTCAAAAAATCTCATTTCTTAGAATGCGGGGAGGAAAGAAGGAGAAGGAGGACAGATCACAGAGGTTAGTCTAGCTCTAACCCATTTAAAGACTTTGTAGGCTAGACCTAACAATTGATGTTGCAGAACAGTCAGTGCAGGTCAGGGCAGAAGTACTGTGCTGTCTTTGAGAACAGCACTTCACAGAAAGGCTTCTGTTTTCTTTATCATCTAAGGCTTCTCAAACTTCAACGGCCAGCTTTACATGAAGCATGCTGCAGCAATCCATTTTAGAGATTAAAGAGGTACAGACACAACCGAGTCCTTTATTCCAAAGGAAGAGATTGTATGCTTTTGGCCTTGCAGGGATGAATTAACCCGACAACGTTTCAGCCTGCATTTCCAGACAACATTTCAGACATGATGGTAAGGTTACTAAACTATCTTCTGTGTCTCCTCGGGGCCTATCCTCCACAGGCCAAGAATCACTATCCTAATCTATTTAGAGTGGCATATTCAAACTGACAGCTGAAATAAACACAACAGAAAAGTAGTAGGGAAAAAAAAATTTGCATATACCTGTGAGCCATCTAGGGCTTGCAATGACATGGCTTCATCACCCAGCCTCCAGTATGAACATACCTGCAGGTCTGAAATAGTTTCTAGCAAAGGGCTGTTTAAGGTCTCTGGCAGCAATAAACTTAAGAACCCAGACAAAAGACCAGCCGCTCCAAACACAATGTAAGGCAGAGACCACTGTACAGATTTCTGGAAAAAAGAACAGAGAGTTAGGTTGTGGTTGATCTCCTCTAGTTCATACCCCGTATCAAAGCACTTCACCATTCCCCTTGGCAACTGTTTGTATTCATCTTTAGCATAAGAATTACAAATTTACTGTTTGGTGGTTTTTTTAATCAAAATTCTTATATGTATCTTATCAATTCTATTAGATCCACACAGATTTTGGTACGGACTTTAAAAGAAATGCCTGATGAATTTATACTCAATTCTTGCCCATAACACGTGCTTTTTTAAAAATGCAACATCACTTTTGTAGTAGAAGAGAGATCACAAAGTCACAGACATGCTGGTTGAACGAGATCTCGAGGTCATCAAGGACAACCACCTACCATAAGCACAATTGCAGCCAACGCTAGACCAGGTCAATCATAGTGTTGTGCAACCAAGTATTGAAAAGACTCCAAGAATAGGGATTCCCCCTCTGAGTAAATCGTTCCAGGGCTGCACTAAGCCTCTCAAAAAGAATGTTTTCCAAGTTTCCTATCTAACCCTCAATTCAAAACTTGTGGTCATTGATGCCTGCTGAACTGCTGCACACTGCTGGGAAGATCAAAAGGTACAATATTTCCTCAAGCTTTCATCTAAACCCATGGGATCTAGGCCTCTCCGTCTTGGTTACCCTCCACCGGACCCTCCCCAGATCTTTCAACATTCCTCTAGAACTGGGAGGGAACACGAGCCACATACTGAACTGGGCCTGATGTAGCTCAGTGATAAGTTTGCCTGTTTGTGATGAGAGGACAGTGCTAGCTTGTCATCCATTGTCATACCTGGGTCTCTTCCAGCACGCGGCGACTCAGCCAGTTGGCTCCCAGCCTGTACTGACCATGTAATTAGTACACACCAGAAAAAGAATTTTGTTCTTTTGTCAGCCTTCATGGGATTTCTGTTGGCCCAAAAAGTCCCAGTACACTCAAGATCTACCCTTCGGTGTGTCAATTACTTCTTATTTTGCATCCTCTAAAAAAATAAGAGAATGTATTCTGTCTTATCTTCCACTTGCCATCAGCCACCAAATGCTGAGCCTGTCACTATCTCTTTGAGTCTGGTGGTCCATGCAACGTTCAAATCTAATATTCCTTTCATCCAGGACACACTTTCTTAGCTTCCAAACAAGAATGCTGTAGGATAACAACAAAAGCCTTACAAAAGCCTTCCATAATCTCCTATCTTTCCTTATTCATATTATATCGTGTGATGAAATGTCTATCAACTCGAACTGGCTGAGAAGGAATTGACCTTAGTAAATCCAAGTTCACCGATCCTGATCACCTTCTCTACCTTCGTATGCTCAGAAACAGACTGAGAGGTCATGTCCCATGATCTTCCCAGAGATTGAATTTGAGCTGCTCAGCCTGGATCCACTTTCTGATCTTAAATGAACACACAGCATTAGCTTTTTTCCTTCCCCCCAGTTATCAGTGACCTTTCTCTACAATGGTTTATCACAGATGATGGACACTCGCCTCACTATCAGAGCCAGCTCTTTCACTACCTCCTAGGGAATCTTATCCCATGGAATTGAATACTTTCAGCTTTAAGTGTTCTCGTGTTCTTGAACCTACTGCTCCTCCCCTGTTTGGTGGCCTTCAGCTTCCTCAGCTGTGCTGATATACACAGAGTCTTAAGGTCAGGCTTTGCCTGTGAAGGCTAAGGCAAGTGTTAAGTATTTCAGCTTATTCCATCTCATTCACCGATGGGATCTTCATCCCATTTAACAACAAGCTAAACATTTTCTCTAAGTTTTTGTTAGCTGATGGAATCCCTATTTACGCTCCTGGCCTACTTTAGCTTCAAATGGACTTTGGCCTTCCTGCCATCATCTCTGACAGCCTAAGCAATGTTTATCCTCCTCCTTTGATGCCTATCCCTGTTTTCACAAAGCTTGTTACAAGCAAAACTATACAGGGGAAAGGTGCATGCAAACTGAATGATCTCCAGTATAGGACCTAAATGTGTACATTCACTTTCAGATGACCAGTAAAGCAGGCTCGTTTTTAAAAAAAGGCAATAATTTATCTGTTTCAAAAAACTCACTTTGCATAATAGAGAGCAATTCTAAATTGAGAAAATAACAAGCTGTGATCAAATACAAGAGGTATTCACCTTTTAGCTCAGCAACTAGCTTTTCTTATTCCCACCCTTTTTATAAGATCCCCAGACAAAAGACTGATGTAGTTGAAATTCCAAAACGCAGTAACACTTAAATCTTTCCTCAAATCAATGTTCAGTTGTAATTTAAACAGAGCTATTTTCACCTTCATGGGACCCCTTCAAATATGCTGATCCAAGATCTGCATCTCCTGCCGTGCCAGATCTCTGCTAGATACAACATCATGGATGTCAACTGCTACATCATACAAACTGCCTATTAAATCCACCTGGGAGACTTGCACCAGTCTTCGCTTCGCCCGGTGTACCCCAGAGGTGCTCACACTCTCAAGTACCCGATGCTTCCTTCTGCAGATTAAAAGGCTCACCGTGCTCATCTGCCCTTTTGCTAGCCCTCTGCATGACATAACAAGATGGCAAATGGTAGAGAGGAAAGTTATTCCAGATGAAATCTGACACATTAAAGGAATTGTCACTTGACCTCAGCAAGCAGCTTGTGTGAAAAAATGGCACACTTGTACCTGGATACACATAAGACTATGAACAGAAGCAAATAACAGTGTCACCCCCATGTTTCATTCTTAGGAATTTTTCTTTGCCTTGACAGACTGCTGTGAAGTTTGAGCTCGATAACCTTCCAGGTTTATCAGGTCTTCACCTAATCATCTTTATTCATTGAAAGACATCACTTTGCTGATAATTATAACCTATGGATATTCAATGAAGTGCACTGACAGTAAAACAAATATTGTCTCAGAAATATGAGTTATTGAGCCCATATCCTTTACCTTGATGCAGTGTATCTTTTAACTATGTGGGTTTTTTGCTCTTGCTCAGTTAGGGTTTAAAACTGGGTATTACCATCTTGGTATTCTGAAACTACTATATTGCTAATGTCCACTAGCTAAGTCCCAAAATTTTTACAGGGCTACAACACCTTTTGCACTAAAAAATGTTGAGTTTTTTGTCTAATCACACAGATTATATTGCAATATATTTGACCTACCATAAGATTATTAAGACACGCAATTTAAATATCTTTGTTTATATACATAATTTATCCAAAATATTCCCACCTCTATAAGCCTCTGATACATCAGAGCCACAAAACAAAAGTACACATAACAGTGAGAAGTTCAAACAAACCAGTGAAGGGACGAAAGGAGCAATGATTCCACCAACACGGGAAAACATGGAGCAGGCACCCATTCCAACATTCCTAAGAAAACAGTAATCATTGATCAGTGACATTTGCACAGGAAAAATTATGACTTTCAAGAAGTGCCATTGAGTGAGGAAAAAAAAAAATCTCAGTCATGACCCTGACCACATTAACTGGCAAAGAGAAGTCAAATGTAACTGAAAGCATCCCAAGACAGGAATTAACACATATGCTTTGTGCTTAAAGAGAAGTAAAAATGCCCTATACATTAAGAATTCTAACATACATACACCTATAGAGAGGCAAAAAGAGTGTGATATCGGTTAACGTATCTTGTCTCTGCCTGAAACTTCAGCTAAATTCCTTTATCCAAATCCTATTTATCAGCAGATTTGCCCACCCATGAAAAACAGAACAGTTTGATTTCACTGGTGGCTGATCATCAACAAAAATATTTGGCTAAAGTACTTATTAAAAATTGCAGCCATATGATAGATGCTTTTGTCTGCTCTGTCAGCTCAAACCCAGGGGTACTTCTGCCACTAGTGAGTGAAGCCTTACTGCTGCTTACATATGTCCTATGAAACATCAAGCTACTTTTCCAAAGCCTATTGACCAGTCATCTTCAGTGTTGCTGGTTAAGCAAATATGAATGCTTAATAGAGTTGTCTGGTTTATAAAGCACTGAAAAAGTTACAGATATCACTAATTAAAGAAATAGCAATACTATTGTTATCCTCATTAGTGGAGAGAGGGCTATGAGCATACCAAGCAGTCAAAGGACTGTTTTAGCGTTACATAAAGAATATGGTTAGTCTGAAGAGAACACCACAAATTTGAGGGAAGGGGAAGTGATAAGAGGATAAGGAAATAAATTAAGTGTATAAAACTACAGATGATAATTATACATCACCGAAAAAGCTCAAATGAAAGGTATAGTAAATAGAAAAAAAAAGAGTAACCGAAGTAAAAGGTGATCAGGTAAGAGAAGAAAAAATGAAGACCTTAACATTAATTTGTGTTACCTGATCACTGTGGGATAAAGTTCTGATGTGTAGATGTAGACAATGTTAAACGCAGCACTGATTGTCAGTTTCCCCAGCAATGACAGAGAGTGACTGTTCACCACTGCAAACACTCCAGTATCTGGACAGAGAAAACGTGACCCTTATAAGACTTTTGAGCACTCAAATACATCTCCCCAATCCTTTCAATCACACAACAGTATGGAACTGCAGAGGAATCTACTGAGGAAGCTGCTACAACAGCCAAACATGTTTCTATTAAAGGGCAGTATGTATCAGAAATGATACCTTCAGGAGAACTCTCAAAAACTCAAGAGAATCCAAGGGGCCTTCATTTAGACAGCTGTTGCAGAAATCATCCAACGTAATTTATATTCTGTGTCTGTGCAACCAAATTTGTACAAAGAGGAAAACTCTGCACATATACACTGTGAAAAAGATAACTGAAAAAAATAATTTTAAGTTTATGGCAAACTTGCTACTAGCCCAAAGTTGTTTCCATTGTATTAAACAGTCTGACAGAAAAAGACTTGGTTAAGTGACTGAACAGCCCAAGAAACTACAAAGTGGAATTATGGCTCAACGTCAGAAAAAAAAAGAAGAGAAACTGAGTTTTCCTTTCCTTGGCCTCAGTGTTACAGAAAGTGATATCTTTAGAGCATTAAAATCCTGCATTAAGCCTCTACTAGTACATCAAATTTTAGAAGTACAAGATAAAAACCTTGTAAATACAGTAAAAGCTGAAACTAAAACTCAACATTTTCTTAGTCTACCGCTAACAAAAATACTAAACTAGCTCTGTCAGCAAGTTGAAAAAAGAATGGATACAATATTTCAGAAGCGAGCAAGTTCTTTTAGTAACAAGAGCCCTGTTCAGCGCCAACTCCCTGGTATGATAACATGCTTCTAACATTATTACTTTGGAAATAAAAACAAAAGATGGGAAGGTGCAGAACTACAACAAATATTCCATCCCACTCAGTTTTGTCAGAGTGGCCAGTGCTTATTTGCTTACATCAGGCACACCAGAACATGCGTTAAATGACCGCCGAGGAAGGCTACGGCAGAAGCTGTTACAGCTGTGAAGAAACCATGCTTCGGAGAGACAGGAGCTTGCTGCTGGCCAGTCAGCCATTTCACTTCCTACGGTACTTTGCCCCTGGATGCCTTTGTCAGTTCAGCACTAAGTCTCTTAGGGTCTGCAGTTCTGTCCTCTGACATTATCTTTCTTTCAGCATGTTATACTTTGACTGAAAGGCAAACACTACTTGATGGCTGGTGTTAGCCTAAGCAGAGTACCTCCGAGTGTCTGGCCTCTAGCATCCGGAACACTTCTAGAAACTCTGGTTGCACCCCTTTAAAAAAGTTTTACCTATTAGATTCATTGCCATCCAGAGCAATTTATGCACACTCTCATCAAAAACGTTTCATCTTTTTGAATCATGCTTCTAAGCGTTTTAAACATTTGCTCCCCTGATGACAGGAGTTACACATGCACAAGCTGACATGAATTTACAGGCTTAGTTTTCAAAGGAAAAATTGCTCATTGGGCAATTTTGTTTCTATCATTTTGAAAAACACCTCCCCCAAAAAATGAAGTGAATATTAGAATCGTAGAATCATTTAGGTTGGAAGAGACCCTTGGGATCATTGAGTCCAACCATCAGCCCTACTCTACAAGTTCTCCCCTACACCAGATCCCTCAACACCACATCTAATCTACTCTTAAACACAGTCAGGGAGGGTGACTCCACCACCTCCCTGGGCAGCCCATTCCACTGACTGACCACTCTCACTGTGAAAAACTTTTTCCTAATGTCCAGTCTAAACCTGCTGCAGCTTGCAGCCATTCCCTCTTGTTCTGTTGCTCATTGCCCGTGAGAAGAGACCAGCACCAACCTCTCTACAATGCCCTTTCAAGCAGTTGTAGAGAGCGATGAGGTCTCCCCTCAGCCTCCTCTTCCTCAAACTAAACAACCCCAACTCCCTCAATCGATCCTCATAAGCCTTGTTCTCCAGGCCTCTCACCAGCTTCGTTGCCCTCCTCTGTACTCGCTCCAGCACCTCGATATCTCTCTTGTGCTGAGGTGCCCAGAACTGGACACAAGACTCAAGGTGTGGCCTCACCAGTGATGAGTACAGGGGGACAATCACCTCCCTACTTCTGCTGGTCACACTATTTTTTATGCAAGCCAGGATGCCATTGGCCCTCTTGGCCACCTGGGCACACTGCTGGCTCATGTTCAGCCGCCTGTCGATCAGCACCCCCAGGTCCTTTTCCGCCTTTCCTTTTCTGCATCTTTACAAAAAAACCACATTTCACTTCACATTTCTTAGAAAGCCCTTACACTTCAGAAGATTTTCAGAATGCTCTATGAATTATAAATCATGTGGTCACAGCACTAATACCACAATCACACCAGTCTCAAACATTACAGAGCAACGAGGAAAAGATGGAAACTTGCCCAAGATTCAATTCTTACGATCTTTTGACATTGATCTTTCAGTTGGAGAGATAAATACAAATTGCATGGGTACTGCTTTAGACTGATTTATCATTCAGGTAATGGAGATACCCCTAAAAGCACCATTCCTTGGGATTAAGTCAGAAATTAAGTCAGCAGGATTAAGTCAGAAGGAGTGACTGATGTGTCAAGTAAAGGGCTGAATCCAAAGACAGAAGTTCAAATCCAAGCCTTTCTAACAAGCTTTCCTTAAGGTCTTAGGAAGGTTGCTGCTTATCCTTTTTGCAAGTTAGCTCCTCTGGCTTTAAAAAAAATAGAGACTTGCATGTGGTATGAACCTAATCTACTGGCAACCATTGCATTCTTAGGCTGTAGGATGCTGTGTTTACAATTTATTAACACATACTCCAGAAACAAAAGGAAATATTTACCTTTTTTTTTAGGAAGAAACATGACAATAAGACAAGCCAGTCCTCCCAGGAAGAGAAACGTACTCAATGTTCGCTTCCGACCAAACCTGATGTGCAAGGATAACAAAGCTTTATTCTGCATTAGATCTGTAGTTTACAGAGATACAAGTCCTCTAAATTCATGTTGCCTCTTTATTTGCAGTTAGA
This sequence comes from Jacana jacana, assembly GCA_013400555.1. Taxonomy (NCBI): domain Eukaryota; kingdom Metazoa; phylum Chordata; class Aves; order Charadriiformes; family Jacanidae; genus Jacana; species Jacana jacana. The sequence goes on along the minus strand of VZTM01002625.1, from coordinate 275,367 downwards.
AATTCTGAATGCCACCTCTCACAAACGCTTCCTCTCACACTGGTTCAAAACAAGTTTCTACTGCATTCTGAACAAAACGAGCATCAAGCAGCCTTTACGCAGTGGCTAACGATTTCTAAGGCTTTGATTTGCTTCCCACTGTGTGTACACATTTGTAAAACCTCCTCAGGAGACAGGTAGAGAAGAGACTGGGAGGTGAATTTTTACACTAAGTGAAAGACATCCGTAGTATCATGGATTAAATGAAAAGGCTGAACGTCTGAATCAACAGCTCTGCTCACATACTACTGCGCGTAGCAGCTCTTACACAAACGACACAACAGCTTCGCTTCAGTTTAGTTGCAATAGCTTGGACACAACAGTGAGAATGGCCGTTACAGAGGTGGGAAGCATGCCATCTTGTGTTAGCATGGAGTCAGCACAGCTAGGTCCCATTGGTATGAGCTACCAGCCTCACCTGAGCCAAATTTAGCCAACTCGTTAATATGTAAGCTACTGAGAACAAGTTAAATGGCTGTTATTCCAAATAAAGATAGTAATGGCACTTTCAAATAAAAGAATCTATTTCCCAGGATAAGATATATAATGAAGTAGTAGCATTGAAGCTGGAAGCCCAACACAACAGATAGAAACTAGGAGATACAACGTTCAGGAAACGTATCTTTGAGAACAATTGTAACAAAACCAAACCCTGAATGGGTTAATAAATTTCATACTCACCATTTTTGGCTAATTAAGTAAATACAGATTGGGTATGCTGGGATTTCTATCAACCCCGAAAGGGCTAAATTGGCATAAATATTTCCACCTAAGTCCCCCACATTGAGGGTAAGACCATAGTAAACCAAGCTACACACAAACCTGCAAAAGACAGAAAAAGAACAAATTCAGTGCTGCTGCTTTGCCTGCCAACTTGAGGTACTAGTCTGGCACAGTGCACTGTAGACCGTATTTAGTGTTTCAGAGGATAGGTCTAAAATGTTACTCTCTAAGTGCATAATGCTCTCCAGGTAGAGAAACCACTTCGGTTCTGCACAGACCCAATTCCTGACTTAAGCTCAAGAATAATGTGCATAAACCAGACGGAAGTTAAAACGTGAGCATGATTATATTATTTGACTTGAGAAACGATGTTTTTACTGTTATCATCAGGTTTCACTTTAGTCTATACATTTCCAATTGTGCGTAAACCCTCTCTCAAGCAGTTCGAATAACACTTTTGCCTTCTTTTAATTTCTACACCCCAGTCCAGTCTTATTCATTCTTCAATTCTGACTTTTTTTTTACTTTTCTTTTGTAACCCTAACTAGCTGTCTTCTTTGCAGAGAGGAAAGGAACAGATCACTAATTCATTCTGCAAGAAATCAGCAATTCTCATCTAAGGAACAGAAAAAATAACTATTCCACATTAAGCATTTCCAAAAATCAAGAGGATACTGACAAGGTAATGCCATTTGTTTTTTGATTGATCAGTATATATTCCCCAAATATATGCAGGATAAAAGCAGCTGTATGAACATTAATGCCAGAGGACTCGCATACCGTGTCATACACAAGGTTTATTTCAAAGTGGCAGCAAAAGGCCTCAGGGCTAGCAGAGTTATCTGAAACAAAATAGTCACTTTTGGAGAGTTAAATTTCTACTAGTGACTAGAGGTTGTTTCTGCTCCCGGTTCCCATCATGGGTTCCTGCTCCTTACCTCAGCAACTGCCAGCACTGGCAGCACTTTCTCTTAAGGAAGCAAGGCCCCCCCACACCTGCTAATGGGCTCCTTACACACAAAGCAAAGAATAATCCATGTGAATGCACGTACTGACACACAGCATCGGGCCAAAAGAGGACAGCATGACTAACCTCAGCAGCCTTTGAGGGTCAGAAAGCAGATAGTTCTCAACCCTTTTGAGACTCAAAAAGCAGAAATGCAAGGATAAAACAACTTTGAACTAGACTGTAAAAATGGCTTCAAGTTAGAAATGCACCAAGGAACTGTCTATAATAAAAGCATCCTTTTTAGATACAACATCCCTAATAATACAGGATGAGACTAAGTACAATCTGCAGGACAAGCCAATTCTCAGCAATACGTTCTCTCAGAGAGGCAACAGTAGCACAGCTGGGTCTACAACATATTTCAAGTACCAGGTAAACATCATGATCAAGGTGCGCCCCAAGAGAATCTTGTATCGGAACAGATCCAAGAAGCTGCCAGCCTCTCTGGAGCTCCTTTCTGCCGGGAGTTTTAATGAAAAAGTGCACTTCTGCTTGCGGTTCCTCTTTGCGATGAGGTAGAGGGCATCTTCTGCTTCGTTCAGCCGGCCTTGGGAATACAGCCAGCGAGGGGACTCCGGAATGAATCTGAAACACACACATATACACTGACAGCTTTAGGGCTTTTCTCTTCTATGAGGCTGGACCTGTCTACAGAAATAAGGCTGAAATACATTTCGGTATAACAAAGAGTTTTTCAAACAGCCCTTCAGGTATAGAATTCACTTACTGAAACAGAGACAAAGCACGTTAAAAGGAAAGGGAACATAAGTAATATGTAGTTTAGATACCAAGAAATTATGTTCATTATATACATATATACACACAATGCTACTAGTTACAGTACCACTAGGACTCTCTCTCTTTCAATTAAGGAGGCATCACATTACTACAAGTAATCAAAGGACGTTTTTGTAAGACTAATTGGCCTCTCTTCTTCCTTTTCCAGCTTTTCCCCCAAATTCTCTCCCGTAGAAGGGAAGCCAGAGGCTGTGCAAAAGTCATGCTCTTGCTCCCCATACACACTGTTCACTCGATAGGTCTATAACTCCAACACAGCCTAAAAACCAAGTAATTTTACATTACTTCAGATTCCCCAAACTAATTTAAACTTTAGCCTTTTGCCAGAAGCTCTTTAAGATTTTTGCCCCTGACTAGAAGTGACATTTTTCTTTTAAAGCACAGTGATTCTGTGGTTTAAAAAAGAAAAGAGTTTAGAAAGGACCATGGTTTCTTCCCCATGATAAAAAAAAAATCTGATAGCATTTTCTGCACAGGGTAATTTTAAAGCAATGTGGAAGAGAGGCAGTGTGAAATTTGAAAAAGTCCTTTATTACACCAAGTTAGGCCTCCGAGCACATCTCTAAAAGCCTGCTTCAAAAAAGAAATGTGCATATCAACCTGAAAAAGTTAACTTTTTTTTTTCCCCAAAGGCCTCAAAAACCACTTTCAGTTTTGAAATATCAGAAATGTCATCTCTGCTTTTCACCTCACGAACAGCCTCTAAGACCTTTCCTTGAAAGGGTGTGTTGGCTCTTTAGCAAAGAGCTTTATTCAGAAAGTTAGTTACTGAAAGTTAGAGAGATGTTGGAAAAAAATCAAAAAAGCTTTAAGTTTAAACAGCAGGTAAAGTTATTTTCTTTTTTCACTTACTGAAGTTTTGCTGTTAGGAAATATATATGTGAAAACAGTACACCGCATCATATAGCTTTGGTGCTGAAGTCCACAAAAACCAACACTCCTATCTTAATAAAGAAGCCTTCTTTCTATTCTTTCCTAATCACATAAGAAATAAGAGGAAGTTGCCTATTTTCTCTTTTGCGTGTCACCTTTAGGACTGTATTTGCAAGCCATTTTGATGCTGTTCCTTCTGTGTAACCACAATTATAAGAGAAACAACTTATTATCATATAACCACAAAAACATTAATGTATCTTAACGTATATATAGTGTCTTGTGGCATACCACACAACAGTCTGGATCATCTACATATGCCAGTTAAAGNTTTCTGTTTGTTTCTGGTTTTTTCTTTTCTTATTTTTGACATATTTCTTGATGAAACTCAGTTTCAAAAATAACTTACAGAGAAAGAAGAAAGACGACTGTTCCTTCCAGGTTAACCACAATGGCCAGAGTCCTCCAGGATCGAATGAAGTAGCCTAGTAAAGCATACTGGGCAATTCCCACAGCAAAGAATAAGCCACCGATAGATCCTAATATACAATTAAAAACAAAATTTCATTCTATTAAGGGACATTATTAACTCTCAACACATGGGATCAGANGGACCTTGAAGATCATCTAGATCCAAACCCTTGCCACAGGCAGAGACACCTTCCACTAGACCAGGTTGCTCAAAGCCTCATCCAACCTGGCCCTGAACACTTCCAGGGATGGGATGTGCTTCTACACCACTCTAGAGACTGTTCCCACCTGCAGTAACAACGCATATACAATATGATGTACACTTCAAAACACTGCAGCACTGCTANAAATTGTTGTCAATTATTTGACCAAAGAACATGTCCTTCACCCATGCAGGGCAGAAGTACCACATCTAATTGCAAAGATCAATACACATCCAAAAAGCACTGTTCTACATCCTCTTCATCCAAAAAAGCCCTATAAACAGTTAAGACAATTCCAAATATGTTTTGGCTTTCTACATGAAAAATAAAAATACAAACCACTGGAAACTAGGTATTTTTAGGAATACATAGTAGTCATTTGTAGCTGCCGTGATTTATAAGATACCCTGTTTTAAAACTGTCCCAGCATAGCATTTCTTTGGCTCTTGTCACAGACNNATTTCTTTGGCACTTGTCACAGACTGGGTAAGTCAGGTGCCAGAGTTGTAATGGTACAACTTATACACATGGTATCCAAAGGACAGCTTCAACGCTACCAGCCAAGACAGTTAAGATTTCTGTTCCTTTTTTCCCAAGTTCTAAGCTTGATTACCATATGGGACAATTTATTTGTTTTTAATATATAAACCACAGTTGTCTTGTCTTCCCATTATATAGAAACACTTTTGATTTCTTTTTGAGAACTGCCAGGAATGAAAGAATTGATATTTAGCATAAAAAGACTAAACTTTATTTAGCAGAGTCCAAAATTCTGATGGCTAAAGCTCAGCTATCACAAACCTGGGATGACTATTT
>VZTM01002625.1:258085-268732 GCA_013400555.1 Jacana jacana | reverse complement strand
AGCTCCCATGATTTATAAGATACCCTGTTTTAAAACTGTCCCAGCATAGCATTTCTTTGGCACTTGTCACAGACTGGGTAAGTCAGGTGCCAGAGTTGTAATGGTACAACTTATACACATGGTATCCAAAGGACAGCTTCAACGCTACCAGCCAAGACAGTTAAGATTTCTGTACCTTTTTTCCCAAGTTCTAAGCTTGATTACCACATGGGACAATTTATTTGTTTGTAATATATAAACCACAGTTGTCTCGTCTTCCCATTATATAGAAACACTTTTGATTTCTTTTTGAGAACTGCCAGGAACAAAAGAATTGATATTTAGCATAAAAAGACTAAACTTTATTTAGCAGAGTCCAAAATTCTGATGGCTAAAGCTCAGCTATCACAAACCTGGGATGACTATTTAGCAGTGTAACATTCAGAGGGGATGCTTCAACTGGACCTTTATCGGCTTGAGCAATACTGGAATCAGAATGGCCTCAAGTCATCTACTGTGCTTGTCTAAGGCTCCTTTTAAACAGAGCAGGGCTCCAAGTCTGTGGTCACACAGATCCTCAAGCAGAATTAAATTTGCAACTGCTATGGCATTAGCTTTGGTGTGTCTCAAGCAGGACTGAGATCTCTGAATTCTCACAACAAAGACGCTGACACTCAAACTTTACCTGCTAATGCCCAGTAGGCAGTACCCACACACTCATTCAGTAGAACAAAGGCCACCAGTGACATCCCACCATTCATCATTCCTACCAAGAAGCGAGAGATGGCAAAGAATTCGTATGAAGGTGAGAATCCATTTGCAATAGCAAACAAGATGTCTAGGGCAAAACCTGGAAAACAAGGCAAAAAGTTTCATTACAGAAGAGTATCTGAAGAAAGTCAGAATTATTTATCAGTATCTTTATTTGATGTTGAGGGGCATTTGTCATAAGTAATCACAGCCAACAACTACACCACACTGCTACAAACGACAGGGTTGGGCAGAAATGCAACTAAAGTCAATATCATAAAGGGGTGATAAAGGAGTGGTTTTTCATATATAATTTGCAGTATTAACTCTTCAAATTCAGTTCAGGCAGACATTTTTTTCCACATACTCAGAACTACTGTTTGGCTCCAGTTAAGATGGCTTAATATTAATTATCATACAGAATCCACAGACTAAACATGTGACCAAGTAACTCCCCTCATTCTTGGAAAGCAGTCTATACAGACTGAAGCGAATTGCTACAAGGGGACAGTATACTGGGAGTTTGAATTGCATAGCAGGCTCATCTTTATCTGCTTTGAATGACATTGTTCCCTTAACAAAAAATTCCATTTTTAAAAAATTTACATACTCATCCATTACCACACAACTTTATAAATACATGCACAAAACATGAGGTTTCAAATGTTGTTTGGTCTGGGGATAGTAAAAAAAAGGTTATGAACTTTAAAGCACAAAGAGGATCATAAATACAGAAAAAATAAATCAGCAAATTCCTAGCAGGTTTTAGATGTAAGAACATCACTAAGAATTTACTACAAATATTAATTGCAACCAGAGGAGATCCCATGAACATGATGTGAACATGATGACATACACAAGTGTAAGCTCTCATGATATGATTCCCAAATCCAGAACACCTTGATTGAACAGTCAAGTACTAATTTATTGTCCCTACTTACATTCCTGAAGTACACTGGGAGGACCAAAGAAAAATAAAATAAAAAAATCACAGCCCATTATTCATTGCTGAGCATCAAGTTCTCAGCAGAAACTGGGCTTTTGTCACTCATCTTCAGAGACATGACACCTCCACTTCATTCATTTTGTGAGATGGCAGTGGTTACCTGTGAGATAGACTTTCTTCCTTCCGAAGCGATCTGAGAGCTGGCCAAAGGAGATTGCTCCAACAAACACACCACTGAAGTAGAAAGAACTGGCAGCACTGACTTTGTACGATGTGCTGCCAATTAAAAACCACTGGATTGAAGGGGGAAAGAAAAAACCAAAAAGGATAATTAACCAGAATCCAAGCACTTCAACTCAACAGCTAGTAGTTGGAGTGACATGACACATATTACAGTGAAGATTTAACTTTGCATACATCTTAAGCATCACATTCAGTCAGTCATCAAATAGTCACCAAAACATGACTGCTGCCACCCAGACTCACTACGTGGCACTAAGCAATTGCACAATCACCCCAAACCATATGCAGTCTTTGCTTCTGAAATTAAGGACACATCCCTCAGAATACTGCAATTTTTGCAGTCTTCTCCCATTCTCCCTTTTATTGTCTTTTCTCATAAATCTATTAGCTTAAATAGACTCAGTCCTACCTCATGACATATGTCACTGTAGTGTGTGGGCATACTATGCAAAAATAAAAATTGTGGTTTATGTTGAAAGATAATCCTGCATATCTTCCTCCTTATGAACTGTCTTGTCACTGAGAACACTTTGGTAGCATTAGACAGGTTTTCTGGTATTGCAAATACTCATCATTTTTACAGTCTACTCTGTGTCATTTCCAATTCTTCTCAATTCCAAAGAAAAACCTGATCTTCATATGTATGACTCTTACAGACTTAATGTCTCAGGTTGAACATGACAGGAAATTCTTTCTCTCACAAAACTGTGGAATGAAAATAAGCCACGCTCTCACTGTTCATCTTGTGTTCTTTTCTTTTTCGACTCCTCTTGCATCTTGAGATAATGTTTCCTCTTAGTGACACCCAACTTTTATTCCTGTGCTGGTAAGCTGGTGATTATGTCATTATCCCTGCAGTAACACACTCTAATCTTCTCCTAATTTTCTCTTCCTCTAACAAAACCCCATTAGATACCCTTCTTAGCAAAGCCTGTATTATTTCAAAGCTCAGTTATAAAGTTCCTCACCATGCGAACAGAGCCATGCAATTACAATCTAACCAAGATTAGGGATCTAGCGAAACAAAATCATTCCAAGACAATAACTTGCTTACTCTCAGTCTATGCTTCATTTTGAATCGGGACTTTATCAATGAGGTGTTTACTGATACAATAGGTAATGTGCCCATGAAGTGTCAACACTGACAAAATGGTCCATGTGACCACAAGTCAGCTCCTGAAGCGTCTCTATAATTTAAAAACAATTCCCAGAAAATACATTTGTATAATAATAGCATGTGAGATTAATTCCATCTTAAAATAGCACGGTCAGATTGGTTTCTAAGAGCTACAAGAATCGTACCCTAACTTTTGGAGTACAAATTCAAAAAGCTGCCAACACTGAAGCTCAGTGACATGAGATGCTTTCTGAATCGTTCAGAGATTAAGGGATAATTTGGCCATGAACCAAAATTTGTTCTGCAAATTAATCTCAACAGCTAAGAAGCCTTTTAAAGGGTCCAAGGCTTTTCTCTTCTACATAAAGCACGTTACATACATATGCCTGACTTCCATAAATCAAGGGTTTTTTACATCAGAATATTTTGCAGTGTAAATTTACAACTCTCATGCCATTAGTAAGCTATGCAACAAGATAAGCATAAAAAATATCCTCCCTCAAATGTAGAAAAAGCTTCTTCACACATCAGGAATGAAATCCGATAGTGTCAGATATTCCCCAAGTAACTGTGGTATCACTAAAATCTCTGTATTTAGCACTTCAAAATATACCACACATCTAACAAATTTTGGAAAAAAACCCTGTATTTTAACTGTGGGAAACAGGAGAGACAATAAAATTCTATACACATGGGCCTTTACTGAGAAGTGTGTTAAAGAACTTCAAAGCAGAATCTACACAAGTTGCCTTAGGTCTTGTTTCTTCTTTTTTTAAATTTTGTATTTTTCAAACAAACTTCATTCTTTACCTGCATTTCCTACCTATGCAACTAAAATGCATAAGAAACTTTATAGAATTTATGTCCTAAAACACTGCTAGGCTCTAGAAACGTGTCTGACTTGTAAAGTTTAAGATAATAAGATGCTTGGACAAATTAAAAAGCAATAAAGGGAGCCAGGAGAAAGTTTGAAAGCCTTCCTGAGCTTTAAATAATGCTTTAAAAATCCACCATCCCTTAACACTGAAATTTAAATAGTGGTGTAAGTACTCATATCTTTTTTTATTACCAGAATAAAAAGTAATGCTCATTGTACACAGCTGCTTGGTTCTATTCCAAAGCTGGCAGCTTTTATTAATATGCTCATAACCAATAAAGTTAAGTGCTTTTACAGTACTAATTTAGATAGCATTAATGCCTCTGGACAATAGCCACAAATTATGAAGGGGTCCTATACTTGGCTTAACCATACAGCTCAGGTCTTGTAACAGATGCAGTCAGACAGGGTTCTTGCACGGAACAATTGGATGTTAACAGATAATGAGTGCCCCAGGAAGGGCAGGTGTTACAGAGTCTGGAATAATTTTCATAGGGACTGTGGCAAGACCATGAAAGAAGACAATTCCAAACCACAGAGGCCACACCAATAAAACTAAAACTTGTTTGGGGATAGAACAAGGGGATTTGCTTTGTTCACCTGACTCCCTACTGCCTGTTCCTTCCTTTGTATCTGGAGTTGCAAAGAACACAGAAACCACTTCCCTTCCAGTTCCTCCAGTGCTTACTAACTGTATGATGGATGCAAGTACATGCATTTGACCTTAGCAAGGAAATCACAAGGGGTGGCCAGAAAGAGCTCAGGTTCCATAAAGGATTTTGAGCATATTAATACAATGAATGACGACGATGGAACCAGGTAACAGCAACCAATAACTTCCACATGGAAAAGGTGGGAAGTTTTGGTCAAAATCTGCATAATGAAATAAAGCTAGCTTTTGTTGCCAGTAAAGCTATGAATAGATTACCCATTCTGTACCTGGAGTTAGCACCTGTTTCATCTGCTAATCAAAACATGCATTTGAATGGGAGAAGGAAACAGTACAACCAGTCCCCACAACCAACCCAGTAAGATTTACTACTCACACACAAGGCAGCAAAACACGTTCCAGACTTACCTCAGAGACTATTGATGTGAAGCTGCTGCTAAAGTGCACGTGTTTATGCACCTCACTGCCATTGGCAGTCAGAAGCCATTCCCCAAAAGCTCTCTGATCACTTGCTGACTGGTTGCTATGGCTCTGATTTGCTAAGAGCTCTTGGAGATCCCAGTGGTAGGGAGGAGTTGCACCCACCAATGCGATGAGTATAGCTTCCGTGGCCACATATAACTGTCATGAAAGAAAAAACATCAAAGATGCTAAACATACATCCAAGCAATGTTTCCTCTGCAGCTGGATCAAATCAGTCTTAAAAAAATATTTCTGTTTTGTATTTGCCTTCTACTACTACAAGACGCCACATATAGCTCCCACCTGCCAAATATCACACACTAAAGAACAACAACTTCAACACAGGGGTTCTACCACTTCTGATCTGATAATTATTTGAGAGAAAAGAAGTTCCCCTCCTAACACCATTCTGTCAGATGTCCCTAACTCCCACACATAGCAAGTAGTCCTCCTGGACAAATGAAGAGTTGTTAGTAGTACTACAGAGACAAAATAAAACTCTTCTTCAATGCAAGTATATTACCCTACTGTATCCCCTCCCTCCACCTGTGCTGTTCACTTCTCTAATTTTATACTTGGAATAGATCTTCTCCTCACTGTTTCATATGTAATCTTTCCTAGTTTTACCAAAATTAATTCTTTCCTATTTTTTGGATCTTCTGTAAACCTGGTTTACTCCTTAAAAAGGGATAACGTCTCACAGGTGAATGTACATATGCATCTTTATACATCTATACATTTATAAATACACATGAAGTCCAAGTATAGTGATTAATAGCAAGTTTTGTTCTAGGAAAGAATAAATAAAATTGCTGGAAACTGAGACATTTTAAGTCTTATCTGGAGCTGGGCCACTGCTACTTGTTCAGAAGAACATTCACAGGCCACTGCTTTAACAGCCTACGTTGCAACTCCATCTTAAAACCCAGTGTTTTTACACCTATTTGAACATAGAAGTGGCACAAGACAGTTAAAAGTCTTCTGAGACAAAAACAGTTGCTGGTAACAACACAAAGACCCCCCCCAACTCTTCAAATAAAACTGCTTCTTGTCTCAAGCCTTCACTGAGGAACAGTAACTCCAGCAACTCAAATCGGTAGCTCCTGATCAGAGATCCTTATGCTTCTCTTGCCTACTGTCTCAATTAAAAAAAAACCAACCCAAACCCTCAGCCACACCATTCTATTTCTGAAACCCCGCTTCAGACACCTTATATACAGTTCTTGCTGTGCTCCCAGCATCCCCTCTGTACGTTCTTGGGAAGAAGGTACTTGTACGTTCTCTCAGAAGGCTGCTACATGAATAACTCTCAAAACTGGGAAGACCATAAAGTAGGCACAAAAAAAGAAATCTGAGGATCTCTGAATTCTGATGCAAACAACATCAGGTAATCCTACTCCGTTCTGTACAACAGCTGAGCAGTTGGAGTTAGACCAGATCTAAATGAGAATTACTACTAAATTGACAGAGACTCCCGAGTTATTACCTGAAAGCATTTTCTTCCCGTCAGCCCCTTTTAGCATTCTTAGTGATAAACTTTTTCTGCAGTGGCAGCAGGTAAATAAATATTTCAAGAAATTATCGTCTCCAATTTTTAANGGAATGGGCTGCCCAGGGAGGTGGTGGAGTCACCCTCCCTGACTGTGTATAAGAGTAGATTAGATGTGGTGTTGAGGGATCTGGTGTAGGGGAGAACTTGTAGAGTAGGGCTAATGGTTGGACTCGATGATCCCAAGGGTCTCTTCCAACCTGAATGATTCTATGATTCTATGATTCTAACAGCAAAAGGAATTTGGAAGACAATCCACAATCTCTTAACCACATTATTAAGCTAGTAAGTTTTAATTTCACTGTTATTTATCTAAAAGACCTCATCTGCAGAAGGCAGCAGTGACTAAGACTAGATGGGGAAAGAGGTGTTAAAAAGCTGAGTGGCCATGCTTCTAGGGGTATGGATATGGTATTTACAAGAACAGTATTACTGAGAAATGAGAATTAGGCGTCATGATCTGTGGTGCATACCTGTACTTTGACTTGCTCACACAATTCCGTGTCAGGACTAAATGATAACACCTTTGCTTTTGCCTTGTGAAATAAAGGTATTTTTGAAGTAGTTCAGGAAATGAAATCTTCAAGGCATTTTGTTTAGAGGGGAAAAAAAAAAAAAAGGATAATGCTTTCCATTTCTGCTCTAGGTGAAACCCACCCAGGCTACAAAAAGCTAAATGAAAAATGAAGTGATTGCAGGCACACAAAGAAACACTACAGATATTTTTTCAATTAAAAAAAAATCTCAGACTTAATCATCCTAGTGGCTACAGTAAGCAAGGCTAGAAAGCAATTAATCTCTTGAGTCAGAACAACGCATGAAGAGGGAGACACGGTCTGTCGTCATCAAATAGTCCCGTTCCGTATTCAAGTTCACTGGAGTCACTGCTGTCACACGACTGTTTTCCCTAGTGATCATCTGCCTTAGACTTCGAGTAACGGGTATGGTAAACCCTCCTCATTTCATTGCAAAAACAAAACTAAAACCCACAAAACACTCCCCCCAAATTCATTTACACTTCTGAAGACCAGACCCATTTTCTAGAAGTGGTCTTAAACGTGACAAAATAATCTCCAAACTTGAAGAAATTCCGAATACAGCTACACATTCAAAAAGAAGTCAGGAGCTTCTGTTAATGAATCCCTCTTTAATGAATTTCCTCTTTAAGAATTCTTATCATTTGGACTTAGCAATAATATAGTTGTGTAGACCGGTGGTCAATATAGAACACTATCAAACCAGACTAGAAATACTACATAACAACTGTACGGTATAAAATGACTACACCGTTCACATCACGGCAAGCAACAAAGCCTTTCATTTTTCATTTATTCTATAGCCCATACAGCACAACTCAAGGCAAATTTGTCATTTAATGTATACCTTTTATTCATAAAACATTTTAATTGGTTCTACACGGATGTTAACGGTTCCCCACTGAACAGTTCCCCTGCACTGATCTGTATTAATCAAGATGAAAACAAAGCACAGGGGGAGGAGGCAGCAGCTCACAGTCACTGATAATGAAATGCTGGGAGCTTTGTTAGTTTGGCTTAAGTTTCTCTGGTTTGTTTATATGTTCTGTAGGTTAAGATTTCATAGTCCTCTAGATTAAAAATCCATGGTTTAAGGAAATTTATAAAAGGCAACATCTTAATAACCTGTAAACTTTCACTTTCTCTGCTAAGTAGAAGGAATTTCAGCCATTTCTTTAACATGTTTTCAAATTAACTTCAAATTATCTTTGTAAAATTAATATTAATTAATTATAAATTAATATAAATGCCTAGAATTTCTTGACCAGCTTTCTTAGTGTCCATCTGAATAACAAATTAATTCCAGGAAAAATGCAGAATCTCTCATAAGGTTAGCAGGGGAGAGAGAGGAAGAACCTAAGTAGTTCCCTTTGTGTATAATGAAAATACACAAAAATAATTTAATAAACTCTTTCAGACCTCATGACTTACCCATTATAAAACACAAATGAAAACCAAAAGCAGGACTTCTACTAAGAAGCGTTTTCAGCCTTTTTAATCAGCTCATTAGCAATTTACATCCAGCTCTGGTCATTCTAGACAACTATCAGCTGAAGCATTCACTGCTGAACAAAATAATGAACAGGCCACTAACTTCTGACCTTTCAAATACAGAAACCTTAAAACCGTACCTTGAGGAAAGACAGAAATTAAGGAAGAGCAACGAATTACCTTCCCCTGACAGAAGGCTACAACGAAGAGATGGTTACATTTTAGGATGAGAGTCATTTCTGAACCCATGACAAGCAGCTGAAACACTGGAGGGCCACCTTATTTTTGAAAGTCTGATGATCTCATGTGCTCTGAGTTATTTCAAGAGGGTGATTTGCCTTTAATCTTAAATCACATGGGCTTTGATCCTTCTGGGGGGCAACAGCAACAGTAAGGGTTTGGTGGTCCTTCTGCTCAGACCAGCCAGACCAGCTCAGGTGTCAATTAGTCAAGTAACTGTTGCCACCAAACAGCACGTGCACAGACAAGGCCTGCGTTACTTCCCACCAGCACAGGTATTTGAGTCTCAAGATGAAATAACTTCATTGTACAAGTTTCCTGCAAAGACAGTCCAAAGAGTAGCCAACTCCAGTGTATACACCTTTGCCTGACAGGGCCACGGGAACACTGCACATACCTTGTACCTGTACTCTTGCCTATTAACGACGACAAAACAGGTCACAGCATTGGTGACAGGACTGCAGGATACAGACTTAAACTTCACCCACTCAGCTCAATTTCGTAGTCTAACACAAAAAAAAAAAGTGTATCTACCCTGTTTTTCCCACAATACAGAAGTGATCTTTGCCAACAAAATTTAATGAAGTGCTTTCAGCTCTGCCCTTTTGTCACTGTTGCTATTCTAGAGATCCAATATTTCTGGGTAAATTTATTCCATTTGAGATTTCTCAGTCATTGTCAAGGAACCCAAGACAGAGGGTATGTCAGAGTCTGCTTATAACCGGAGAGCAAAACAGAGGGAGGAATGCAGATGGTGACAAAGGAAAGTCAAAACAGTTCCACAAAGCATTCTCCAAGAACAAAACAGTATTTTTCACACAACAAGATCACATTAAATGGTGCCAATAGCATGAGATTATGCTACCTCTTCCACCACCTTATTCTTCCAAATACCAGAATACATAAATAAGAAAACTCACCATAAAAAAAACCAAAAACAAACCACACATACACACACACAAAAAAAAAACCAAACCAAACCAAACAAACAAAAACAACCACCCAAACAAAACAAACAAACCAACCAAAACCCAAACCAGGCTGCTATGACTGCAGGCTGGATTTCTCCACAGCACTACAGATAAAGAGCTTGGAGAATTCAGCTGTCAGTCTTTTACCAAAGCAAAATCTTACAAGACAATTATCTACATGGTTTGTTCTGGGACATACAAAACAACGTATAGGATTGAAGAGAGCTCAGTAGTATTCCACTGCTGTGGTATATCAGTGTCTTGCATAAATTATCACCTAGTGTGCTACCTACCACAAAAATATTAAAAATTACCACAAATGCACTTTTTGTCTTCAAAATAACAAAGAAGGTATGGGCAATGCACAGATACTAAGACCACCTGGAATTTGTCAGAGGTGCTACAATGATTCTGGCACATTGCAAAGTACCACCACCTGGGAAAATCCTCGCAGACTTGCCCTTCAAAGCATCCAGTTCCACTACAGAAATCAACAGAAGTTTTACTATACACTTAAACAGCAGAGCAGCTGACTGTATGCTGGTAGGCTGAAAACATGAGTCCAGAACTGCTTCAGGCAGCTTAGCTGAAAGCATATGCATTGTTGTAGTATGCTGGATGACATGCCTTAAGAAAGGCAAACATACTTGTCCTGGTTTGAGGTAAAACAAACCAATTTTCTATTCAGTAATTTTACTTTTCCAGCTGGGTCTCTTCTAACTGACTAAACTCCGAAATTAACAGCACATTGTTCAGAAACTGTTCACTCTCAGAGTGAGCCCTGATTACACCAAGGGATGGTCTGCAGAGAGGTCC
>VZTM01002625.1:200866-241851 GCA_013400555.1 Jacana jacana | reverse complement strand
CTCCCTATGGCGTTGGGGCGGGTTTGCCCCCCCCCCCATACCCGGCACCTTCTTCCCCGCATGATCTCAAGTTCGGCCCCGAACTTAGGGGGGATGCGGGTGGGAGCGCGGGGAGCTGCCCTTCGCCACTGATTTTACTTAATCTTTGCTGACGGGTTCTGCAGCCACCTAAGTGTCAGCTGCAAACTGCCTGCCTCCAGCAGGATTCGAGCATCAGCCCTCTTGGCATGTCTCCAAAAGCAGAAGTCATAGAATCACTCAGGTTGGAAGAGACCCTTGGGATCTTCGAGTCCAACCATCAGCCCTACTCTACAAAGTTCTCCCCTACACCAGATCCCTCAACACCACATCCAATCTACTCTTAAACACAGTCAGGGATGGGGACTCCACCCCCTCCCTGGGCAGCCCATTCCACTGACTGACCACTCTTCCTGGGAAGAATTCTTTCCTAATGTCCAGCCTAACCCTACCCTGCTGCAGCTTGAAGTCATGTAGGGCATTACAACAACTTTCACACCTTGCTGCTTAAATATGTGAGTTAAATATGACCTGGCATGCCTCAAATCTGCAGCCTGGATTAATCTTCTGTCAGAATATAAAGGCAGTCTCATCTGGCCAAAGATAGGCAAATTTGCCATTCAGACTTGTAAATACCTAGTTCTTAGTTGCTATTATTATCAATCACTGTGCCCATTGCTGTACCATGCTATCCAGCTTATAACATACAAGGAAAGCCAAGGAACATGTTTTCTACCAGACATGAGAGAAGCAGCTGCTCTACAGAGGTTTGACTTACTCAACGTGGCAATCCTAAGTCCCAGCATATTGGTCACTTGACCACGATCATCACATTTGCCAGACTTCTGGGGAGTATTAACTTGCCATAGCAGGTATAGAACAGCTGCAAAATTTGTTTATGATGGCAAAACCTAGGAAATGCTTAGAGAGAGAACACAGCTATTCCAAACCTAAATCACATAGTTGAATTCCTGGAGGAAATGCATGTAGTGTTTTTATACCTATTTAAGCCCCTGAGCTATAGCATAGAAGCAAATTTGTCTTCTTTCAGTTAGCTTAAGCCAAATGGGAGAAATCCTTCAGAAAAATGAAATCCAAGTCTTGTGCAGCAAAGTAAGCCAAAGTCTTTTTAGTAAATCTGGATGATGCTGAAGTCAGAGAGTCACCCTTGTCCTCCAAACAGAGAAGAATGTCTTCACATTAAAAATATGTGTTCTTCTGACACAGTGCGTTTAGTGGAGCTTAAAATACATTCAGCAAGAGGCAACCAAATGTCTCGTCTCTCTGGATTTTTAGGATTAAGGAAATGGAGATCTTAATTCCCCTAATATTTTTAGCATTGAAAATTGTGGGTGATGCCTTGAACAAACTTGCCAACTCCCTCTGCTCTCTGCTGCACTCATTACAAGCCAGATACCGATCTCTGTAGGCATGTTGAAAATGTAATCTCTCCAAAACTTGGTGTTGCTGTTCTGGGTAGATTTCAGCAAAACTTCTTACCCAGCTCCATGGGAGTGGGATTGGATATCACCCTCAAGCCAGAGTCAAAGGCCATGAATGCTTGCACTTCTGCTCCCGTCTATGTCTTCAGCCACAGAAGAAAGCATAGCCCAGCCTGGCTAACACAGGTAACACAATTTGAGATTAGCTCCTTCTAAAACTTACCTAGTTCACCCTTACTAGCATGGTTAGCATGCACTTCATGTAATAGTTGTGCTGGGTCTGACCAAAGATCAGTATTGTCTCCAGTTGCAGGTACCAAGGAAAGAGTGCAGGGAAGAGCAAAGGCATACCCCGAGACTTCCCAGACACCCTTCCCAGTCTTCTTGCCGTGTGTGACTGAAGTCACAGCTCATACCTTTCTGCTTAGTAGGTCTGGACAGGCTTTCTTCCACTGCCCAATCCCCTTTGGAAGCCCTGACAATTTTTTTGTTCGCTGTGTCCCATGGCAAGGATTTCTACTGTGTAACTGCATGTTCTGTGAAAAAACACCTCCTTTTGTTATCCTGGGACCTGCAATCTCCACATGCCATGTTTTTTGTTTGGTAAAATGGAAGAGAGTTCATATCCTCTGTACCACTTGGAGTTTTATAAACTTCGGGGGCACTGCAAGGTCTCCTGCTATTCTACTAGGACAGTGGACAGAGGAGACAATTCCTATGGAAAGTTCCTTAGCTGGATACACAAGGAGAAAATGCATAAAAGGTTCTCAGATGTGTGATTTCTTGTGACTAGCTCCCAAACCGCTTTCTCAGTCTAAATTTGGCCATTTGGAGCAATCTGACTTAGGACTATTGCTATATGTTAAATGAAAATGGGAGAGCACTTTTGGTGGTGGTGCTGAATTCAAGCAACACATAGCCTTCATATCTAACAGACTTCCCAGTGGAGGTTGCAGGCAGTACTTCTGCTCCATTTCCTCCGCCTGGAAGCTCCGAATTGTGAGAATAGTCCATTCAACCGGGTTTGGTTTCCCAGACAAATTCTGTCAGATAGCAGCAAGCAGGCAGAAAAGGTAGAACACACATTCATCACCCCAAAAATCTGAACATCCACAAGCTCTACTTGTCAGCTGGCCCCAGACCCTGCAGTTCTTCCTGGGATCATTCTGTGTATCTACCCCCAGACACGTCTCCTGGAGATCTGTGTGGAGCCAAAGGAAGAAGTTTCCTGAGAAGGAGACAATTCACACAAGCGGCTCTGTTGGATGCCAGTGACAAGCAGCATCAGTAGGAAGCAACATCAACTCCAAACCCCAGTAGGCAGCAGCAATAGAGAGCTTCTCTTCTGCTGTTTCCACCACTGCCTCTGGGGCCTAAGGCCTCCTTTTTGGAGACTGGGTTCATTCTTCATCACTTAGCTCCTCACTGACTCAAACTGCCAAAGAGGACATCTGGTAGCAAAGGGAGCTGGTGCTTTTTCTGAGGCAGAAAGACAGTATCTTTATTAGCAGCTGCATTTAGACTTCTAACTAATTTCATCTGGGCCACTGAACAGTTGGAGAATGACAGCAACTCCGCTGAGTTTTGAGGGGACAAGTGCACCTAAAGGCTTCAGCTGTATTAACATGTTGGGCTACTGTGTGACAGATTCGCCATCGGGTATGAATTCAGGGATGGCATTCTAAGAGGAGCTGGCATTTTTGATCGGTTCGTTGGTCATGACACCTGAGGCAGGAGTTTGCATAAGTCTCAGACCCTATTTCCAACGCCTTCAATGATTGCAGTCACTGAAGTGAGTTGTGTTGAAGGGACAGAGGCTCCGTTAGGAGGGATAAAGGAAGCACAAGTGTGAACAGCTGTGTTACTCTTCACTGGGGCTGGGATATCCATCCTAACCCCAGGGTGGGCAAGAAGTAGGACTCCAAGCATCTCAGCAGAGATTAACTTCCTTACTGCCCCACAGTTTATTTTTAAGATCCTCACGTGTGGTGGGATCCTCACTGGGAGCTGAATCCCACCCTAGATTACCAGATTTCCAAGGGGTAGAGTGGAGCAAGAATTCAGAACTTGGTGTAGGAGCCTTAGGGAAATGGCATAACACGCTCTGGTCTGGCAACCTTCCTGCAGGAGGGGGATCAACAGTAGAAAACTCCCAATAAGGCTAAATAAAGTAGGACAACAGAGATTTAGGAGGATAAAATAAGGTCTGTATGGGAACTTTGATTTTAAATAATTTGTGAGATGCACAGGAAGCCAGAAGCATTTTAAAGAGGGATTGTAGGGACAAAGCTCATTGCTCAAGCAAAGAGGATCCTGATCTGATTGATGCCTCTGATGCAAGCCACGTTTTTTACACTGAGTGGAAAAGGAAGCCTGATTTCTTGGACTTGGCTTGCTTTGCTTCCCATGTAACGTGTTTCAAAGGATCAGTTTATGGAGCTGAAAGAGATGCATGGGACATGAATGGAGCATGGTGCAGTGATGCTAACACACTATAGCATTGCCAGTACCCTGGATCAGGTATCTGCATGGCACCAACTTCATGACATCCACTTGTATAACAGCTCAGTCATTCTTTGCTTGCTGAGATGGCCTTCAGTTGTTCTTCACTAGATGGTTTTTCCTAGTCAAAATCTCCCTATTGGGTCAGACCTTTTCAGTTCAAGATACAGTGGTAGGAGAGGGAAACCTACCAATATTTGCTTTCTGTACCAAGAACAATAATGTTTGAAGCACTAATTAAGAGCAGGAAGGGTATTTTCATAGAAAACATGTTGCCTATGTTTCGTATGAGCATGCAAAAAAAACCTTGTGGTTGCCAGCTCTAAGTTTGACAGGTTGCTGCCAAAACAGAAGCATTGCCAATAAAAGCAAGGGAAGATTTGCTAAGAATACAGGCAAAACTGCCTTTGCTCCTCATGAGTGGGGCAGAGTTAGGAAGTTATTAGTCCAGAGTTTCACTTAGAACAACTTTATGATATGTGTCATATGGACTGCAACCCAAACTTCTCCATAGTTTAATATTAGATAATAAAGATAGAAGTTCCATGCAAAAAATTACATATATGTCTATGAACTGAGAGGGAAAAAAATAATAATGGAAATGGAGAGTCATTTTTTGGCAGTGATAACACTGCCAGACTAACAAGCAAACAGCCAAGAGGTGAGACTCCCAGATTTAACCGTGGGGAAGAGAAGAACTAGCCATCAGCTTGCACGGATGATACAGCTCCTGGGAACACTAGAGGTAGAAACGAACAGCCCTTTTTTCAAAACCTGCTATGTTCCTCTCTGGCATGTTCTGGCCCATCTTGACTACTAGTTAAGTTACATTTCTAATGCAAAAAAAAAAAGGAACCACACTCCATAATTCAGGTGGGGATCTACTGAAATTCAATAGAGACTTGCCAATCGAGAGCTGCGATCATAGCCAGGTCAGTCTTACACAGGAACCACAGCACCTGAGGAAGTCAGTCCCTAGGTTTTAGGTTGGGCAATCAACTTTTCTTTAAGCCAGGGAAAACTGGGGTCAGGTTTGGATAATCTAAGGTATTTTCACCCCATGTGCCAGAATGTACCTGCTGCAACACCACACATGCACCATCATTGCCTCTAAGTGAGACTGGTTTAAGTATTCACTCATTAATTGCTGATTTCTTTGGAGTTCCAGTTGGGCTCATTGAATGAATTTATATTGCATTTCCAATTATCTGTAAATAAAGCATAATAGCTACACAGACACCGAAAGGGAGGGGGGAGGCAGAAATGGAAGAGAGATTAGTCAAGGGAGCTTTTTAGATTCAATTAAAAGAAGTTTGCCCTTAATTCATGCTATATCAAATCCATATGAGGCTTTGGGATTTTCTGAAATTGAAAAGTTTCTTGAAGTGATTTGAATTTGCACTTTGAAGTTTAGCCCGCTTCACATCAACTGAACATCCTCACCCCGTGGTCTGCACTTCCTAAAACATATGTATTTACCTAGTGTCAATCTCAGACGATCCAAGCAGCACCAGACAAGTTATTTCAACTCTGTGCCTCTATTTCCTCTTCTTCCCACAAAAAGGAAATAGTATATCCTTCTTCTCTGCATGCCAGGATTTTCCAGAACCTTCATATTTCCTTATTTTGGCATGGATCCAAAAGCTGCTTAAGGCCAATGATTTTGCTGCATTTGACCTTAGTTAATAAATATACTCTGAGGTCTTTGAACAAATGGCACGGCAGAAATGCACCGTGTTAGTAGTAGTGCTTCTCATGCTGTCTTTGGTCAGTTCTTTGGCAGGCAGTATTCCCGCAGAAGACAGACTGAGTGAAAGCCAAGTGTCAAGCACCACGTCTTCTAAAACAACTGACTTGTAATGCAAATTGTTCTGCTTCGTTAGGAATGAAGTGTAGCAGCTCACCAAAAGCGTTTATTCCCAGGGACATTTCTTGAGAGGCAAGATGCATTGCACCCAGATGGTGGGGCTAACACCCTAGGAAGTTTAATGACCACAGGAGATCTAGCTTTTTGTTACATCTAAGGCAGTACAAGCCTGGAGAGAGCTTTCCTGGTGAGCAGAACTATCCTTGTTTTCTAAGGAGGGAAGGAGAAGCAAGGACAGTTTAAAGCCAAGCTCCTGACAGACAACAGGAAACCTTCCATTAGCCTCAGAAGTGCCCAGATTTATCTAATGAATTGGTAGCACAGGCAGGGAATTGACCCAAACCTTTACCTGAATGGCAGTCGCTCTGCAGATTGGCCCCATGACTCCACTCCTTCTTTTAGTGTTTTCTAAACTCCTTGCATTCATTTAGTCGTGTTGATGAATGGTTGTCGGCTTTGGCCATTCGTCAATGCTGATGCTGGGAAACAGTGTGGAGGCCTTTTAGGTCCCATTTGGTTTAACACTGACCAGCTGAGGTCTTTTTAGTGTTCAAGACCATGACAGGACCCTTTCTATGGTGAAGATCCGGAACTAGTTGAAACTGGAAAAGAATCCCGCCAGATGGAGAAATCGTGCAACATTTCCTCAATGTCTCCCAGGCTATAAGGGTTTACCTCTTAACAAGATCACCGAGATGAACAGATGCGCCCTGACCTGAAAATTCTCAGCATTTTGATCAGTGTATTAACACACAGCACTTGAATTGTCAAAATCATTTACACCTCCAGACACATTCCTTTTGCCAGGCAGTTGGAAGAAGTGTGTTGAATGTCTAAACAAAGGCACTGGCCTATTTGTGAGGCTCAGCTAGCTCTTTGGGTCATACACCCTGCAATCTTGCTTGTCAAAGCAGGACAGATGTACAGTCCCCGAGTCTGAATTGCTGCTCTGGAGTCACACCAGCCACAATAGACTTTTCCTTCTTTCTGGCCTAGTAAAGGTGCCACATGCAGAGAATTTCCTGTTATCTTTCAGTGGTGCTGCTTGTGCAAGTGCATCAAGTCACTTGGGTTGGTGGGGAAAGTCAATTGTGCAGCTCCCAGTGGAGGTTGTCCCAGGGCAGGGCAAGAGGAAGAGCATTTATGGTCAGATAGAAGTCAGGAATCAATAGGTTTGAGGGGACATTTCTAAGATCTGTTGATCAGCAAGTTCATCTTCAGATCCTGTCACAAAAGTGAGCTGCAGCATTCATCCTCACTGTCTTTGAGGAACAGATACTGAAGATTTCACTTTCTGTTCCTAGGACACCTTCAAGAGGCTGCCAATATCTTATTTCTGTCTATCAGATAGTATACCAAAGCCATCAGATCACCTTAGAGAGCACCCACGGAGTAAGGAAGAAATGGGCAATGATAATTTGTTATTAGACCTGAGCTGTTGACTCCATTCATGCATTAATAGTTTAGCTATCAGGAATCAAAGACATTGCCTCCAACAGGAGGAATTTGCACATGTCTGCTTGGCACTGACAAAGATCCAAGGGAAATGAGAGTTTAGAGAATTGCTTTTGGGGAAGTTACAGTGTGTTGGTGCTTATACGAACATATGATGCAGAATAAACACACAAAGTAGAAGAAATATATACTTAGAGCAACACCAACAATGCTGGCTGTGAGACTCACTAAAAATCCCTGCAAGTGATCCCACCTTTGAACTGAGAGAACTCCAACTTGTCCACAGACCCAGACACAGACCTGGGGAAAGAATCATAGAATCATTTAGGTTGGAAGAGACCCCTGGGATCATCAAGTCCAACCATCAGCCCTACTCTACAAGTTCTCCCCTACACCAGATCCCTCAACACCACATCTANTTGGCCACCTGGGCACACTGCTGGCTCATGTTCAGCCGCCTGTCGACCAGCACCCCCAAGAGTAGCAAAAGCTGCTGAACCGTACCAAAGGCAGCATCAAAGCAACGGCTGCTATGGTGGAACAAGTATATTTGGCAGAGCTAACAGTCTTCAAGAAGCAGGAAAGCCAACTAATAAATCACAGTAGAAAGCACACCCTACAGAAACAATTCAAGAGCCCAAAAAGATAACATACAGGTCATGAACAGGCATGGAAGATGTTGGAGTAACGGCACCATTTCACCTTCCTGTGGGGTACCTTCTGCAGAAGGAAGGCACAGTTGTGTAATGGATGGTAAGGTACATGACACAGACTTCCAGAGAAGATCTGTATCTGTAGGGTGTTCACGGAGCCAAGGAGATTTACACATGCTAGGCACATCTCGGAAGACTGCTAGCCATTCAGCTACCGTTGTAGTAGCTCTGCTCTAAGATCAATGACCAATTTGATTTCTGCTGCGCTGCAGACCCAGCTGCCACGTAATATTAACAAAAAAGATAAGCAGGAAAATGAGCTGGGAGAAATACACCCACGTGCTGATGATATGCATCAGCCAGCGCAGGGCAAATGCAATTCATGGTAGGAACCTCATTATTCTGTACAAGAAATGGCAACCTGTTATGTGCTTGAAACATGAAGCCACAACCATACCTCGGAAAAGTCAGGAGCAAAACCACAACAGCAGGAAGAATTTCAGTATCGATATGTGCAGTGTACTACAACAAGCTTACCTGGGTGCTAACATCTCCCTGAAGGTTATAGGCATGATGGCTTCCTTCCCTCTCTGGATCCACCACAGTAACGTTCAGCCATTTCTCCCGAAATGAACCAGAAAGTCGACTGCCTTTTATTGCCATGGAGTTGATCAGGCAGGACACAACTGACAGCACCAACACAACACCTGTCCAGGAGCAGCACGATAAGGACTACTTTGCAAGAGAGGGTAGGTAGGGAAACAAAGGTGACCTCAACACATGCAGTGCAACTCCTTCACCCACACAATCTCACAGTACCTGAGCAGAGCAGAGCAGCGACAATCCAGTCCTAGAGAAGGTGAAGTGATAGGTCAGGTCAGGGAGCCAGATCAGGAGCAGTAGGAGGCAGGGTCAGAGCTAGGCCTTGAAACAAAGCTGCTTACAACATAGGTCTGGCACCCAGCCTTGAAAAACAGCCAGTATGGCAGGAAAAGGCAGAGGTACACTTAAGACACAGCTCAAGCTAGTTCTGGGCACCTGTAACCTGAGCTTATATTCTTTTGAGCCTCTTGGGACTCCTTGAGCCACAGGGTGTGTTGGTGGAGAGCCTAATAAAGGCTGGGCGGGGCAATTAAAGTCATTTGGTGCCCTCAGGGTCCTAACAGCACCCAGAACATCCCTGTGGAGCAGCAACTATTTAAAACCTTTGGTTTGAAAACCCCAGGAAACAAGAAATACTATTTCTTAGTTTATGATATAGGACCATGGTGGAATGCCAGAACATCCTCATCATGTGTAAGCATGAAGAGGTTACTGTAAATCTTATCAAGCCCTGTAGCAAAATATTTCAAGAAGGCCAAACCCTGCAAGGCTAAGGGAAAGTTAGATATTAACCTCTTTGTGCCACCTGTGAGACTACTGAAGTATAGAGCTCTGTTGGCCCTGACTAGCAAGCCAGCAAACAATGAGGAACAGATCTGCATCTACAGACTTTTAATGACGACCTGAAGAGGAAAAGCCAGTGACAAGACAAGCTCTGGTTACATATGCCACAGGCATAACCTACAGTTTGTGATTATTATGATCTTGGATTCCACATTCTTCCCAGCCACCGCTGGAGGCAGGACACTGGGCTTGGAGAGCATTTCATCTGACCCAGGATGGCCATGCTTGAGAGATGTGCAAACTGAGTGAAGAGTGTAACAACTAGTAACAGAAAGAGGCTCTACATAGACTTAAAAAACCCAATCCACCTCTAGAAAGGGCTACAGGGGCTATTCACTGCTCAGTGCCAGGATGATTAAAAGTTACTCGAGCAAGGACTGTGACCAGGAAGTTGACAGTGAGTTATGCAAGGGCTGGCACACCAGACCCACCTTACTCACACAATGGATCAGATGGCATCGCAAGACTTAACTAATTAGCACTAATTGGGAACCTCTGCTCCAGATGCTGTCCCTTTTGAACACAACAGTCTTTGGAAAGGTAGAGTCAGTAGGAATGCAGCCAAGCAACACAAGACAAAAGCAAAGGGAGTACCAAGGGATGCATGCCAAGCCAGATCATCAGAGGATAACCTCCTTGCATTATACAGACTTAGAGGCGAGAAGAGCATTACTTTTTCACCTGAGAAGTAGTCTCCTGGAACCCATAACAGGAGCGACCAGGGGGATGCAGGGCTTTTGAAAGGGCTGTCAAGATAGGCAGACGAGCTTTACAGCAAAAGAGTCTGAGACTGTGCTCAAGAGTAGGTCTAATTTAGCTACCAAGCAGTCACACAAAGGGTGTGCAGCAGGCAACAATTTGAACTACAGTGAGAGGTAAGTGCTGAGGTGGCTGCAGTCTCAGGACAGAGGTGTACACTCCACAACAGGCAGTGGAGAAGAACCAGAGAATCAATGGACGGTATGCCCAAAGAAACAAGAACCATGTCCAAAAATGGGAGCACTTGTAAGTAGCCTCTGCTGTCAGTTTGCTTGACATAGGAGAGTTGGGAAGAAATAGCTGTAGGAGCAGTAAGAAGCTCAGCAAAATGGATGCAGCAAGAGGAAGGAAATTGTGTCACTGAGAACAGCAACAGCGCAAACAATGCATGAGAGAGGGACTCAAAGTCTGGCAACCTTGAAAGGCAGTAGTAAACGTGCTTTCTAGGTGGAGCTGTGCACTGTTGACTGTACTTGTATGGCAATTCAGCCAAAATTCAAACAAAACAGAGCAACAAAAGCAGCTAAAAAGGGAGGCAACAGCAAGCTGCATGGGCTACGGAGCAGTGAGTGCAGGCTTGGAGGAGGCTAGAGTTTGGAGTATGCCCTAGGAAGTCTGTCCAGCCCCATGCAGGTGCAACACTTGCTGTAGCTAAAATGCCTCTAAAACAGCTGTTGCCAATGAACCAGACATTTAGTCTTACAAACATTGCACTGTTTCTTGCTGTGTGTCCTACTAAGCAGTGCATGAAACCGTCTCAGAAGCTGTACTCCAAGTTGAATCCACTGCCAGTGGTCCCAAAGAGATTTAAGGCATCAGCCTTGCACCACAAATTGCATCAGCTCCAGGACAGGGCATGTTCCTTGAAGACCCTCAGGTCCAAACCGTACCAGAACCTCTGATTTTCCTTCCAATTGCCTTGGTTTTTTGGGCTGCCGAGAGCGAGCTAAGCCTTGCAATAAGGCGTGCTGGAACGCCTGACCCGAAGCCCCTGTCTCCGATTCTTTCAAAACAAATAGCATGCAAAAAAGGAGCAGGTTTTAACCAGCCTTGGTTGGCAGCCAACATGGGCACATGGTTAGCTTTAGCAGGACTGGACAGCATATGGCACAGCGACCTGGCTTGTTGTGAATAATGGAGTATAATAAAACCTGTCAAACCGCTATTGGCAGCTAGGGTGAGGAAAACCTCTCTGTGCACAGACAGTTTGAGAAAACCTACTTGTCTCTGCCATGCAAAACATTTTCCAGCAGTAAATATACATTCACAAAGTGCCTCTCAGCCTCGGCTGTTGTATCCTCAGTTCCTGAATTTCTACTGAAATCCTGCACTGCTGTGGGGATGGCGAAGTGTGCAGTGCTAACAGCTGGAAGGAACAAAAAACAGGTGCATGGGGAGGGGAAGGAAAAGGAAAAAGAGCCAAGGAGCAGGTCCAGAAGCAAGAACAGCAGGAGGAGCTAGAAAAGGTGGCAGGAGGACAGAGGAGGGTCATGACCACCAACAGGTGTGTTGGCTGAGAAGCGCATGAAGGGGCTGCCTGGTGGCTGGGGTGGAAGAGGGAGTAATGATGTGTCTTCAGCCAGGCAAAGGGAGGAGGAGGAGGCAGGATGCTGTTGGAAAGGCTAGTGCTGGCTGGCTCTGTGATTGAGAAGGTCTTTGTGGGTGATGGGAGGACTGCATTTTGAGTGCTAAAGCTTGAAGGCAAGGAATCCACAGGAGTTTCTTTGTAATCTATCTACCCAGCTGGTCCTGGCAAGGAAATGCAGCTCTTTTCCTAAGAAAGTTCACCTAGTGCCTAGCCTCCATAACATCTCTGCAGAGCACATAAGACCATCAGGTGGGCTTGCAAGTGCAACTCTAGCTGACGTGCAGGGCACTCCAAGCCCCAGTTCCACTCCCAGCCTGAGAAGGCTGAACAGAGCTCTGCCAGAGCAACACAGGTCAGAATTAACCTTGATTTTTCATGTCTTGAGTCATCTGAACAAGCTTTGATTTTAGGCTGCATCTCTGGACAAAAGCAAGTACCCCAAGACTTAAGGGCAGCTCAGCCTGGGCCTTTTTGTGCCTTGCAATGTTCTCCTTGGATTTGAATGGTTTCTGCAGTTGTTCTGCTCCCTGAGAGCATCACAGGGAAGCAGGAGCACTTCTTAGTCATTACATCCTGCCATTTCAAGGATCAGTCTTGTTTTTTCGAAGAAAACACTGAAAGTACCTCCCGTATAGCCTTAAATGCCTTAAAATGTTGCTACTGCTGCTTGGGGTGGCTGGTTTGTGGTATCAATGGCTCGCCTTAGCTGTGCTAAATGCACTTACATGGGAGCAATAGCAACAATCTGGAACTGAGAAAGTCTACAAACAGGCAGCCCTGTTTTAATTAGTTGAGTACAGAGACTAATTAATATGCAAATGAGGAGCTTACCAATATTAATCATCTGTTTTACTAGGCTGCTTTAGTAAAGAGTTTCTAACGAATTTGCAGATGACGTTTCCGTGACATTAAGGATCAGCTAAATGCCTATCTGAGAAATACTCTCCACGGAGTGCAAGGGAAAGAGAGAAAGGGAAAGTGGGGGCTTGTTCTCTTGGGAGGAAAGCGGCAGTGACTAACCCTAATTTTGCCTTTGGCAAGTGTTGCATAGGTTCACTGAGTCAAGCTTTTCCAAACCCTAGCTGAAAGCGTTTCAGCAAGCTAGACACCACTTGGACCAGCAGCTGTGCACGAGCGCCTCTGTGTGCGTGTGTGGGTAGGTGCTCGTGAAGCACCTAGTGACTGTACACACCTATCACACATTGACTAAAAAATTGCACAATTGACTGAAAGCACGATTGACTAAAAAATAGCTATCTACCTTCGCTGCCTATCGCTAGCTCACAACACGGCGGAACATAAGCCCCAAGTAAAATCACACCGGGGTGTATCTTCTATGCTTTTCCTAGTTCTATTCCTGTTATTAATGCCTTAAAGCACAGTAACTGAAATCCTGCCCCTGAGCTATGCCACTCTTTACTCTGCTAGGTTTACATTTTGCACTTCGCTGAGCTTCTAGGTGAGTTCGGAAAGCTTCTTGTCAAATTCGCTCTCTGATTCTCAGACATTACTTCAATGCAATTGCATATGGGTTCCCCTCACTGCCCCAGGGAAGGCAGAAATCAAATAAAGAATGTTTTCATTTCTAACAAATCTGCCAAAGGATTTCTGTACCTCCTGGTTTTCTTTTCATATCCCTTTACCCCCGTGTTCCTTCTATTAAAAACAAAATCTCCATTCTTGATGTGCTGTGTCCCCTTAAATGGCTGAAAAAGTGAGAATGATATTTGCAAATCTCTTCTTGAGTCACAGGTGGGACCAAAAATCCACCAGCCAGATACTTCAAAAAGTTAAAGACAGCCTTAAAAATGAATCCAAAAACACTGGCTGTTCTTCGGTGCCAGTGAATGGAGCTTGGCGGGTGGTTTGGATTAAAGAGGTTCCTGAGGTTGCAGAGCTGGAAAATGGAAATAGCTCAGCAGCACCTGCCATCACTCCTGAGATAGGCTTCTCCCTCCCAGCTGACCACGTGGAAGATACACGTTTCATTTATTCGGAAACAAAACCTGGGCTGAGGCTGCCCTTGCTCTTCAGTCACCTGCACTTAAGTGACAGCCAGGGCACGTTTCCTTCCTGAGCTGGAGATACTGAGATGAGAAGGATAGTTGAGCCCTGTGCCTACTCCTAACATCCCCTGAAAAATCCCACTACTGCTAACTGGTAACCAGTTTTCCCATAGCTGTCTGTAACATGGAAAACTGCTTTGATTTTAATTTTTACATTTACTGCAGGAACACTGCTCATTCTTCCTCCTAGCATTGTCTCTTTTCACCACTCCTTCCATGCTGCTTTTAGCTCCCAGCCTTAGGAGCTCTTGAAGCAGTGCAGCAGTTCCAGGTGAGTGCCAGGGAGGTGGGTCACATTGAGGTGCTTACAAGACATTGTGGGGGACAGAGCGGGGGCAAAGGGGAAAGGAAGGGCTGTGGGTGCATGTCTGGAAGATCTGGATGTGCCTGGGAGTAAAGAAGGGAAGCAAAGGTGATGAAGTGGGGACTAGGAGATGTCATGTTAGTGTGGGAGGGTCTACAGGCTTTGAACCCACCTAAGGAATAGGCTTTAATACTGACTACACTGCTGTTATGAGTGCATGACCTCATAATCATCCTAATGAACCCAAATCTGGCTTTCCTGGAAAGAGCTGAGGTGGGTGTTTCAGCTCTTTCAGAAGGTCTGAGTTATTAGGTGGGTACATAGTCCCTCTCTCTCCATACTCCATGCAAAACAGAAGGCTTTCCTTTCTTCACTTTCGTCTTTCAAAATGTTTCCATAGGGTAAGGATAGCAGTAAGGCTTCCCGTGTTTTCTCCTGTCCCAACATCACTTAGAGAAGACCCTCTTCCTGATGATGGGAGAGTGCTGGAGGGATTGTGGCCCTCTCCCCTCTCAGCCTACCCTGTCCCACCTTACACAACCCCTTCCCCTCAGTCCATGCTTTCCCCGCCCTCCTGTCACAACCCCATCCTGGTCCCCATCCCTGTGCTCCCACACACCTTTTGGATGCATGAAGATCTGAGCATCATTCCTTCAGGTACTTGTGGCACATCCCATCTCCCCATCTTCTGCCTGCAGAGCTAGAAACACCAGTCCTGGCACCCACTGAGCCCTGAGCTGCAGCTTGGGGATGGAGCAAGCCAGGGAACAGGAGGCTGGCAACATCCTCACGTCAGTTCTTGTTCGTCTTGTTCTCCCTAAGGGATGGATGCCCCCTGCCATCTCTCTGCCTTGTCCCCCGGTCACCAAGGTGATAGAAATATCTGCTCATAGGCAACTGCTGAATGGCTTGGGCTCATCTTTCCCAAATGAATCCACCTGTGGGTGGTCACGAGGAATTGGCAGGTTGCAGTCCCCAGAATGAACATTTCAGAAAGTTATGAGTGACTGAAAATTGGCAAACGGAACAAAAATGTTTAGCTGGCTTTAGCTGTAGTTGTCGCTAGCACAACACCCACATCAGCAGGCAGAAGGAAGGCAAGCCCAAGAGACAGGGAGGTGCAATAAATACAGCAAGTAGTCTAAAAAGCAAAAAGCTCCTATTTTGCTGATACAACCAAGTTAAAGTAGCCTCAAAATTTAGGGTCTGTGAAACAAGCTCTTTCTAAGCTTAGGACTAATGGCAATGTTCCCACTGGGGAAAAGGGACCCCACTGATTGGAGAGAATTTTAACAGGGAAACGTTTTCTCTCAGCATCAGCAATGCAAATAGCAACACCGTGCTAGAGTTTGGTAGTGGAAGGATGAAATTGTGTAGAAAGCGACTGAGGAAAAACTAGAAAGCATGTCTTTTTTTTCCCTTTTTCCATGGCAAGATAAGCAGAACTGAATGAGATTAAAAAAGTCAGTCAGGATGTTTCAGGCTATTTCATAGAAGAAATTTCCACCATGTCATTATCCAAACTTCTGGGATCATTTTGTTTTGGTTTAGTTTTTGCAAAAAATTGCAATTTTTAATATGGCTTCTTTATTTTTACATGTCAGAAGTTTCAGGGGAAGGGAGCAATCTTGTTCTTTGAAGGAAGCACCAGGATAGGAGAAAAGATAGAAAGAAAAGAGCAAATTTGGATAAAAAGAAGCAGCAAAATGTCTCATCTCTGATACAGAATCCAAGAAAAAGACCATTGAAATGGTCTTTTCCAAGGCCTGATGTCATGTCTCTGTATAATCCCTTCAAAATAGCGTAAAGCTCGGTGATTATTAATATATTTTTCGTTGTTTATATGAATCTTGAGGGGGAAAAGAAGCTTCTGCCATTTTAATTCCTTTGTTAATGTCTTTATGAATGCAATTAGCACTTCATTCACGCTTCTTTGTTTCTGGATCCCATTATGACATGGTTTATGCCAACTTCTTTCTCCCAGGAGAGGTGAGGCATCACGCAGCACTCCACTCAGCTGTGCGGCTGAGCACTGACAAACTCAATTTACTGGACGAGAGCATGAGATGACACCCTGCAGTAGCCGTTGCGGTGATATGGACAAATGGCCTCTTTCATTCCAAGCAAGACATCACCTATCTTGGGGAAATATGTCTGAACATAGGTAAGTGAAAGAAAAACAGGGTTGATTTTACCTGACAAGAAAGCAACCTACTGCAGCTGGTCTTAAAACTGAAATGCTTAATTAGTCAGCCATTTATTTATTGTTGTACATCACCTGCCTATAGGATACCTGTTCAGTTGCTTTTGATTTCTAAAGATGAAAGTAAAGTCATCCCTCTTATACACCCAACAGTCTCTGCAGTCTTAAACCAGGGATGCATTTGGCCCCTCAATTTTTTTTCCTGTCTGCTCCGAATGGCTTTGACGTGAGCTGAGCACCACAAGCTCCAGCTCCTGAGGCTCCACAGCTGGAAGCCAGACCTTTATACTACCAGAGGCTCGGGCTTACTCTGGTCTGATCCTGACCTCATAGTCCATCAGTGCAAGTCAGGAGGAAGCCCAGTGAGATAAGTGGGTTTGCGGTGCTGTAAAACTGAAGTCAGAAGGAGATCAAGCCTTTTAGTCTGTGAGGGCAGCTTTTCAGAGCTATATGGACACACACAGGTGCAGGGACAGTAAGCATCAGATGCCTAAATGCTGCAGCACCCATGGGCAGTGGGGAGCCTAGATGTTTCTGAATAACCTACCAGGTACCAGTTCACACCTAAATACTTCTAGAAATCTGGTTCTGAACTCCTTCAAGGCAGGAGCCAAAGAGCAGCCCTGATTCAGCAGTGTGCTGACTGTGCACAGCCAGGAAAATCCAGAGAGATTGAGCCTGGTGGAGCCCAGCAACGCTCCCAGCTGCTGGGTGACAAGTTTTTTTGCCACTTCCATCAGGGCAGAGGGTGGAAGCGGGTGCAGTTTACCTGCAGGATCAATTCTTTAAAATCACTACAAATATTCCACCAAGGTTGAAGACAGCAGTATGAAAGCAGCAAAGCTGTAAGCTGTTCCTCCTCCTCCAAAAACTTCTGGGTAAGGGGACTGGAGAAAGCCAGTTTATGTTGTTGTAGAGCCTTTCTCTTTTTATGCTGGTTCTGTGCACATCCCCAGAGCATCCTGGCACACAAAGCACATCGGCAGACACAGAAGTCCAGACACTCCCTGTGGGCTCCAGATCCCCTCCTGCACCGCCCCCTCATCCCAGAGGAACCCACTGCCAGCTAAAGAGGATCGTTGTTACCGTCACAAAACAGAAGGGAGGGAAAAACTGTGGGCTAAAAGCCCAAGGAAAAGAGACAGGAATTCTTTATCGCTTATTAAATGTGCAATTCAAAACCTGGTGAATAGGGAGATGAAAAGCTCCTGCTGAGAAATGGAGAGAGAAATTGCATTTTGGCCTCAGGGAAACCTGTGCCCATAATATTAAAGATGTGCAAATAAATAAATAAAGGCAATAGCTAGATTTACGTGTCTAATATCCTCACATGCCGTGATCAATGTCGATATTTTACTTTTTTATGAGGTTCTCCAAAAATCTATGGCCCTTTCCTTTATTAATTGTAGATCCTCATTGCAAAGGTCTTTCGCGTGTCTCCAGCAACTAGGTCTTAGCTGTCAACTCCATTAAATTCTATTATAATATGGCATGATTGAATGCTCCAGTGGGATTGGCTAGCCGGTGTGTATTAATATATTATGGAGCACGCAGAGGCAGGCACCAGCACCTTGCTGCATTCACAAAGATGCTGTTGTGTGTACAATTCTTTTTTTCCCCTCTCTGTGTGAGCGTCTGCTGTTTCAGTGGAAACCGCCTTTACCGTAAATTATCCCTCAGAAAAAGAACAATGTAAACTGCCAGGGAGCTTTCCCTGGGACGTGGAAGCCAGCGGTCTTCCCTCAAGTGAACAGATTCTCGTTCTCTGCCTGGGATGTATTTGTACGACTTTAATTAGTCTGTGTTTGTACAGTATGAAAATCTAGGAAGCCCATGGTATTTCAAGTTAGGGAATATTGAAAGGCAGAGGATTTCCAACCCTGACGGTTAGAAACAGGGATGTTATGGTGCTGGGAGGGAGCAGAATCAGGATTCAAATAGACAGGATCAGGGATTGTTGTTTTTTTAAGTAGGATACACTGAAACATCACCCCTGGCCACCTACAAATGAGGAAATATTTCAAATCAAGACAGCTTTCGCTAGGGCGGAGGGAAGTTGTGTGACATATTTTTCAAAGAACAGGGAGAGGACTTTTGTTGCATATCTTCTACACCAAAAGCTCAGTTTGCTCTCCCAGGGAGGAAGAAGTACCTCATATGGCTACAAAGCCTGTCCTCAAATCCCTTGCTTCTCTCAGAGCCTAAGCAGCCAGCTAGTGCAGAGCTCTGAGCTGGTGTGAGCAGAAAGGTCCCCCTGCAAGCTGTTCCCCTCTCCAAGGTAAGGAGAGTCCCTGAGATGCCACCCAGCCTCCTCCTGCCCCATCACATTTCCTGCTCCATTATCTCACACCCAGTCTCAGCCTTCTTTGCAGGGGGTAGAAGTGGTCGAATCCTTGCACCTCTTGGGTATTTGCACCAATTCAGGCTGACGTTTTCTCTAAGAGTCAGGTTTAGGGTCAGCTGCACAAGTGTCTAGTGTATTTTTAAACTCCTGTAGCATTATCCTGTTAGATGTGGTATTGAGGGATATGGTTTAGGTGAGAATTTTGTAGAGCAGGACTGATGGTTGGACTCGGTGATCCCAAGGGTCTCTTCCAACCTGAATGATGCTATGTTTCTATGCAAAGGGATCTGGCAGATCGTACATACGGGTAGTAAAAGACTTGTGCATTTTAAGGGCAGTGCATGTAGGGTGGATAGGATGTCACCTGCAATGACACTGTTCAGACAATTTAATCCCACCCTTACTGCATATTTGCAGGCTGAACTGAGCAACTTAGGCACCTTCTGGTTCTACTAGAAAGGCAAAAGAGCAAAACATGACTGCAGGCTCTGACTGAAAATCAGTTTAATTCAGAATTGGGGAAAAGACATATGAAGGCATATCCAGCTCTCAAACCATCTGTAGCTCTGTGAGTTCTCTGTTTATTCAGGGATGCTCTGATCTGACGGATTTCATAGTTAGCAACAGTAAGTCAGCACTTCTAGGTCTCTGGAGAGCTCTGCTGGGTTACCAGTCTCTCAGCCCATCCCAGCCATGTGCATTGGTGCTATTAGCTCCCTTTGCCTGTGTTTACATTAGACAATTCCAAAGCCCTGTGTGCTACCATAAAGCAGGAATGTGGGCAGGACAGCACCAGCCACAGCACTACAATGGACAAGCTTGGATGAGCATTAACACTGTGGCTGCAGCTAGAAGACAGAAGATATAACCTGCTTGCCTTTTGGGGGCCACGCTGAGGTCAAAGCAAGGACTAACGGACGTCTGGCCAGCCAGGATAGAGCTGGCAGGGCTCTGTGTACCTGTGTACACGGTAGTCAAACCTTGCAAGATTCCAGGATTATTGGGGTGGGCTGCCACAGTGATATTGCCTGAAATGTAGCTGCCTCCTCCTCTTCCCTTGTTTCACGCAGGATCGTATTCTGCACTGTGCGGTTTCAGTTCCCATGCGCCTGACACACTAATTGCCTTGGTCAGAGATGTTGCCTTGCCCAACTCAATCTGCTTTTAAAGAAGAAAAACTCACCTAATTCCATAATTCATCCTTAGCATCACACTCCACTTGCTTCCAAACAGGAATCATAGACAGATTGATTGATCTGTTGCAATGAGGGCTAAAGACAGTGTTAGGGGCTGGGGCCAGGGAGAAAAAGATGCTGCTCATACTAATAGATTGCAATTATTTTCCCGGAGGATATCGTTGCCTTCAGCCAATTCAAGAGATTAACCATCCAATTTAGAAGAATAAAAATAATCATTATGCTTACAACAGTGACCAGGGGGAAAAAATTATATTTAAAAAGCGCCTTTTCTGAGAAGAAAAAGGGGAAAGGGAATCTCCTCCTGCTTTCCCAAAGATGTGCTTCGCCTTTGTGCCTGCACTGTGCAGAGAGGAAAACCGGTCTGCTTTGTTCCTCCTGAAGCCAAGTCAAGGGGCAACAGTGTAAAACAGACGCATGAGCTATGTTTTCCTGGATCCAAGGAAGATGTAAATGCGTAAAACGTGATGGAAGAGGTTGATTTTTGGTTTGGTTTGGGTTTTTTTTTTATTATTATTATTTTATTTTATTTCTCTCTCAAGAATGGTCTGACAGCCCCAGGCTGGAGTATGTGTCTCTCCCAACTACTCTGTCACCCGGGTAACCATGGAGACCATGACGATCGATTAGATGCCATCTGATCTCAACCTCATAAAAAAAACCCCACGTGCACCCGCGCGCGCGCATACGCGCACGCACTCACAAAAAAAAGGGGAAAAAAAAAAACCAAACCAGGCAGCAGATGGCAACCAGGCCACTAGACCTGTCTCCAGAGAGAGCACGCTGGGGAGAGGGACTGAGAGATGCAGGCGGAGAGAGATCATGAGGGAAAGGGGAAAAAGAAAGACAAAGAAAGAAAAAGTGGAGAGAGGGGAGACAAAGAAGCAAAGAGATCAGCGGAGAGAAAGGAAAGAGGGAGAGATGGGAGCGGGTCCTCAGCTGGTGTGATTTCTGGGGGACCTGTTTGGGTGGAGCAGTGATCACTGACACTGCCTGCAAGTCTGTCGTGTGGACAGCGAGGCTGAGAGAGACCAGGAAAGAGGACAAAAGTATAAAAATACCAAGTCAAATTTAAGGGAAAGCCCATGGAATTGCAGTAAATGCACCTTTGCACACTTCTGCCCCTGCAACAGCTAAGCCCCTCTGCAACTGCTCAGGCCAAATAAGGTCTCCCTCTAAGGATATGAGAAGCGGTCCAAGTAGAGATCAGAGCTCCTCACCCCACCGAGGCCACAGCGGGTATAATCTGAGAGCTCCTGCACTTGCTCTGTGCCACCAAGAGGACTGCTGCTACACTCCCCCAACTTGGGACTTGTACACTGTGAGGAATGGAACCAGAGGAGCTGCCTCACCTCTGAAGACCCATGGGCTGCCAGACTAGACACACTCCCACTAGCCCAGAGGTGACCCAGAATAAAACTGCCTGAAATCCTTCACAGTAGGAACTCCTATGCCCGTACAACACCTATGGCAACTGAGTCCCTCCACTTGTCGGAGGCTCTTGTGGAAATGCCAAATAACCAAATAAAGCATAAAGGAATCTGGGAGTTTTAGAACAAGTGATTGGACTCAGATCCCAACAGTGTCTGGGGAAAAAATGAGGGCTTCAACTGTCACTCTGTGGGGAAATATCAAAATGAGGCAGGTTAGAGCCTCTCTGAAGTCTCACATCAAGGACCCTGGGGTCCATTTTTCTGCTGCTGTTATTTGGAGAAGAAGCGGAAATGCTTTTTTTAATATTAACTGATTTGAAAATGAGCAGGCTAAAAGCAGAGAAGCAAGGGTGCAAGGAACAAAAGCACAGCTGAGGAAAAGGCTGGACCTATGTATGTGACTTTGTGGGCTTCTTCTGGATGCCAGCGTTGGGATTTATGTGATCAGTGCTGAATGTCTCAATCTGTGGTCATCAGTCTGGATGCCCTTTAATAGGGAGAAACAGGTCCTTCTGGTGGGTACTTCATCTCACCCTACCACAAATGTATAAAATAGGCTAGATGAGTAGCACCGCTATAGCACCTCCTTTTCTCCAAGTGGGTGCAAAGTGAGTCATGAGGAAGTATACTAGATGAAGCGGGGGCATAAGAAGTTAACTGAGGCAAATCCCACTCCAGGTGTGTCAGTGGTATGAAGGCTGCTGTTAAATAACTCATATTTCTCCTTACCACCGTCCTTTTACAGACACATATGCAATCACACCTCAGCAGACAAGAGCTGGTCCCTAGGGATGCCTTCCCAAGATGCTGTCAAAAATGGTGGGCACCATGTGGGTGATACCCTCACTGTGAGAACATTTCCAGGTGAGGAAAATGGTTCATGCTCAAAATATATTGACTTAGGTGAAATTGAAAATTTCTCTCAGCAACAGTGGACACCTTGAAAATTCAGTAACAGACAGCACCCATTAACCCATATGGTTAACTAAAGTTAACCATACCTACTTTAAATGGGGAAACGAGGATCTCCCTCTCTTGAAGATGGTACCTGTCTGGTATTGGGCAGGATGTGGAAGGCAGGGTGCTGATGGTTATCTGAAGTGGGGCTTCTTTGAGACCAGCTCTCAAGAAGATGCTAACTCACCTGCCCTTTAAAGAGTGGGTGAAGAGATCCAGATCTGTATTCAAGCTGCATAGAGATTAGTCACATGGATGTTCTCCCTTTACTAGGGTTTCCTGGAACATTCAAACTAGGCTATTACCTGTGCTGACATCTAAGGTTGATTCTTAGGTTGATGTTTACCCTAGTTGGGAGAGGAACTCAAATTGAATGAAGAACGCTAACCAGGAACATTAGTTATTTCAAAAAATAGTTCTGCAGATCCCCAGAATATCCTACAGACCAAACTCTTGTTCTCAGAATTGTCAAATTGTCAATTTTTCTCTGAATCATTGCTATTAAAAGAAAGCTTTGTCTACCTATCCCCAATTAAGCACAGAAGGGAAGTGAATCAGAAAGCCAAGCAGAGGCTGGTGGTGGTGAACTGCACCCAAAAAAGCATTTTTCCCTAGACACTTTCAAGGAAGTTGAAGGCACAAAGTCATCTTCTATTCTCAGCTGCCCCTCCGAAAAGTCACACTGAATATTTCTGTAGCCAAAAAGTTACTCTTGATTCGCAACCAAGAAACTGAAAAGGTAGCATGACAAGTCTTCTCACAGCAGTCTGCTCAAGTCTAATATAAACCACCTGACCCACACTAGTTATTCCACTCAACCTTAGTCCGTTAGCAGAAAAGCGTTCTGCACTTCTCTGGGTGTAACCTAGTGGCACTGGATTAGTGTCACTAATTGAGTCACGAAATTGCTCTAAGAAGGCTAAGAGTCTACCTATCGTGTGTGTGATTCTTGAAGTTAATGGGAAATGGACCAGGCATCTAGAAAAAGCTGAGTTCCAGGACTGCTGGGGCAACATAATTTCTAAAAATCAGTGCTGTTTCAGGTAAAATTTGTTTAATTAAGTACAATACCAAATTAAAATCAGAAAGAGCCAAGGAATGTTCTATGATCTGTATTACGCAGGAGAGAAAAATAACAAAAAATGAATTATCAGTGTCCCAGCCTACTTCTCAAACTGGGGGTAAAATCCTGCTCCCTTGAAACCAAAAGCAAGTTGTTCTGTGGTTCAGCTTTCCTCCCTGCATTTTCCTAGCAGATGAGTAATGGGAAAATAGGGAACACGGCCTATGTTATCCAGAAATGGATGGCACTGAACCAGCATGTCTTGAGGTGCTTGTCTTCTTGTTCTTTTGCAGAGGGAAGAGATTGATTAGAGTTTGGTAGTGTAAGCAACTTCAGCACACACCCTGTGACTTTTTACTGGGATAACAGGCCCAAAATATCCTGAGCAGTGTCTGGCTTCACAGAGAGATGACAGAATTGATGGTTCTGGTAAGAGTTTACCAGGGGCTCATTCCTAACTTTCCTGCTTTCCACAGCCTTTCTCAGGTTCTACCAATTGATGGAGCCTGAGAGGGACGGGGTCTTTACCAGCAGCAATCACAGTAAGGGCACCTCACCAGCAGCCAGGGCAGATGTATGCCCCAGTGAGAAGGATCCTTTTTTTAAGTTGACATCAAGTTGGGTATAGGTTGGCAGGATGGAAGCATGTTCAAACATTTGCTAATTACTAACGCATCTATCTCTCAGCAGAACTGAGTATTCATTATCCTCAGGGCAACATTATTGCTGCAGTGTTTTCTCACCAGGTTAGCATGGTGAGAAGTGGCAGCATGTGGTAGAGTATTTTTAAGCAAATTATTTGAAATTTCACCTGATTAAGAAGCAAATACGCATATGGTCTCAAATCTACTTCAGAGATACTACTAGAGGAATGGGAACTAGACAGCAGGCTGAATTTAGACTGTTGAGTCAACAGGGGTTTGCTTGACAAGTAACCTGTGTTTCTTTCTCTTGCCTGCCAAAAGATGACTGGAATACCCAGTTTGGAGCAAATCACCAGAGCATTACCCAGGGAATTTTATGAAATACACAATAATGGAAATCAATATCCCATAATGATGTAACACAGGAGTACAAGAAAACTGGCATGTTTGTGACATATTCAGAGTGGTTGATTTTGCTGTTTTGCCTTAATTGCTGGGGGTTATGTGACTGTATCCTTAAGAAGAGAGCACAGAGCTTTTTAATTTGATTCACCATAGTTCAGTTCCCAAAGATCGAGAGTCACTGAAACAAATATGGTCTCATCTTCAGAGCTCCTGGGCAACCATAAACCCTCTAACCTTAGCTGCTGTGGAAAATAAATGACATTTTTATTTAGATGGTAGGATCCAAGAGATTAATTTTATTCACTCAGGTATAAGAATACAAGCCGCTGTGCTTGCACAGGTAATTAAAATCACTTGTGGGGATTCCCCTTGAAGTGACACCCATGATGGACCCTCATCAAACACAGTTCACTGTTCTTGCTCTTTAGATAACAACTCTTTACCTACAGGTTTATCTGGGAGGTGGGCAGATTTGTCTCACCAGAAAGTATATTCCTATAGCCTGTTTTCGCCTGTTTTCACCTGTTTTCATTCCTACAGCCTGTTTCCTCATTTCTAAGAGCCCTACTAGCCAGTCTGTGAACCATAAGGCTTCAGCAACAATGTGGAATGTACCTTCCACCTTTTCTCTTTTTTTCTGTTTTCATCCAAACTCATTTTCCCATGACTCTGCCTCCTCATCCTGCATCTTATTTTCCACCTGTACACTTAGCCCAGCTGTCCCAAAAGACTGTGACCATTCCAACTTCCTCTGTGCCAAAAGCTATTTCTCCTTCAAATAATTTCTCAGAGCTTTCCCAAGTCTTATTTAACCAACAAAGCAAGAAAATTATTCTTACTTCAGCCTCAGGCTTTCAAACTCAAAAGCATCAGCTCACAAAGCAGGACAAGGACAGAATCAGTTTAAAGATCTCCAAAGTGGCCTTTTGCTTAGTGAACTTGTTGTAAATACCCAATTTCCAGAGAGATGAGAACAAATTATAAGGGAGAAACTAAAGAGCAATAGTAATAACCTCAGGTTGTGGTAAGAGGGTTTTATTTAGAGGAAAGACTGTGAGTTGAAAGAGAAGCCTGACTAGGCAGTGACTAAGGGAAAGCACAGCCTGTGATTACTCACAAGAACAAGGGAAGTATTGTGGAGTCACGGTAAAGAACAAAACAGGAAAGTATGCAGAATGTAGCAGGAAGAAAGTCTGAACTGGACTCCTAAAGAC
The DNA here is from genome assembly GCA_013400555.1 of Jacana jacana. Lineage (NCBI taxonomy): Eukaryota > Metazoa > Chordata > Aves > Charadriiformes > Jacanidae > Jacana > Jacana jacana. The sequence goes on along the minus strand of VZTM01002625.1, from coordinate 216,292 downwards.
AGAGGTCGCTAATGAGTGAGTGGCCAGGCACACAGACCTGAATCACTCTACCCAAAAGAGTGGTGGGCACAGCCTGGTGTCAGGGGAGAACCCTGGTGGTCCACATAGCATGGTGGCACAGCGTCACTAATGAGAGGTGTAGGAATCCATTAGCTTCCTGGGAAAACCGCTGCTGCTCACACTCCCTGAAACAAAATAGTCAGCTGAAAGTGAATGGAAAAGTAATGAAATGCTGTGTGTCTGAGCAGTTCTGTATTTTTATCGGGCCGATACAGCTCAAGTAGTAACAAATCAGACAAGTGTTTGAGTATGTATGCCCTCTCTGGGTCTGACACAGGGTGGGGTGCTGGAGAACGACTCATGAGGCACCTGTCTGCAATTCTGGGATTTGAGGATATGAGAGGCACTGTTTGATGGAAAAGCCTTCCATGGAACATGGAATTCCAGCTGGCTAGATTACTTAAAACTAGTCAAAACACTAGTAAAGGTATTTTAGCTGATAAGCGTATGCCAGGAGAAAGAGGGAACAAATGGGTCCCCATAAATCTTCTCCATTCCTAGTTCTGATGAGGCCCTTTTGTGCTTTGTATTGGCCCATGACTGCATACTATATATGTAAGGGACTCAGCAGAAGGATGATTCTACCAGTATTTGTAAAACATCTCTTATGCCTACATCTGATTAAAAAAATAATGACACTGATAATAGCAATAATGTGAGGAGCCTGAAGTTCTGGGCTGTATGAAGCAGGACTTAGGAAACCTATTATGACCAAGAGTCTTCAGCACAGGCTGTCCTTCTGAAAGAAGGAGGACAACAAACACTAGAGACCAAGTTTTACTTCTGAGTCTGGGTGGTTTTGCTGTCTTTGTTAAGAAACTAGTTAGAGTTTTACCGGGTCTTTGTACTTGCTCAGCCACCCTGGTTTTATGACAGAGGGCCTTAGGCTAAAGAGTCAGAGTGCTCCATACTCCCAGCTGCTCAGGATGGGCCAAATCCATTAATTTCAAACCCTTCTAGGTTCGCTTGCTGGTTAACTGGCCACAGTCATTGAGACCAGCCATGAAACTCATATTTAGATCCTTACTTTTCAACACCACAACTCCCAAACTTTGTTTCCATCTCAAGTCAAAAGTCATGCAGAATTCCTAAGTGTGACTAATTTACATTAGGGGATGGTGTAACAGCCAGTTAGATTAACACACTCAGATATATTACCCCCTTGAGGATGCTCAAAGCTCAACATGATGATCTTACTGGTAGGAGCTCTTTTTTCTCTTTTTTCTCTTCTCTTTCCTCTTTTCCCACTCCTTTCTTCTTTCCAACCTTTTCTCTTCTGCTCTTCTTGCAGAATACTGTCATCTTTCCTCGCCCTTAGTTAGTGCAAAGCCTTGTTTTGTCTCAATAGAGCAGGATTCAGACAAGATGACCTGGAGTGGGTGCTCACAGCTCCCAGACCTCTTTCAGACAGTGCTTAGACCAACAAATCTCTTCCATGTGCAGCTTTTTGTCAAGGATTGCTCTGGGTTTTATTCCCCCCAGCCTTCAAGACTGCATCCCTCCAGTTTGATATAGTGTAACGCCAATTATTTCAGCTCTGACATGTGAGGATAAAGTTGTGGGGGAGGAGGCTGAATAAGTCCCTGAGAAATCACACTGGCCAGATCTTCAGAAGCACTGAAGAAACTAATTCCCTTCAAAATCAATACTGCAATGCCATTGAGGAATCAAAGCAATGTACTTGAGTGAGAGCAGAGCTGAATATACCTGTGAACAAGTGTCTTGATCACGTACACCATGGTGCCTGATCCCCTCTCCCTTGCAATATTAGAAGTCATGAGGAAATTAATTGCAGTCCACAGGGCAGTGCAATCATAAAGCGTGGGTAAATGACTGGGGTATCAGGGCCAATAAAAATACACTCATGGCGATTGAAATACTCTTTGCCAGCCTATTTTTCCCCCCTTCTATTTTTTATCTTCTCCTCTTCATGCTTAACTTCACTTCTCAGGCTTCCTAGCACTATGATTATTATTATTGCTATTATTATTATCATTGTTGCTTTGTGGGCTGAGAGTTGCGGATCTCAAGAATCAAACAGATGTCAGCAGCTCCAAAGGATCCTATTCTATTACACAGCAGAACAAATGAGTATGTCAAGAAAGGGCTCTCCAATCTAACAAGAAACCGGCACAAACAGACACTAAATAAATAAATAAAGAAACCCTGCGGGGACAGGCAGGCTAGTTCTGATTAGATATTATGCTAACATCATGCCTACTTTCTACGCTAACAGTGTTTTAATACATTTAAATGATACTGGGGAAATAAGTCATGAAATAGGAGAAGGAGCCTTCATGTCAGAAACGATTAGGATTATCCAAGGAGGCCAGACTTGCCTCTCTCATGGAAACGCGGCTCACTGTGTGGGATTATGAATGTAGCCCAAAAGGTATTTACATAGTGCATCCAACTATGCCATCTCATCAACTTTGATGATGATTACCTTTCCTAGATGCTGGAAGAGTAATCTGGCTGGTGAGGAGGAGACCAACACCAACATTTGCACCATGGCAAAGTCTCAGCCTCTGTTGAGGCTCCAGGAGGCCCCTGAGTTTTGCAGGGAGATGCCATGGGGGAGACACCTGGGCAGCCAAAAGAGGGGCTGGAACCAGCTGACACCTTGGTGTCCGTGCTTCATGCTTCCAGGGGGTACATGCCTGCCTCTTGCTTTCCTGCAGAAGAGGCCCCGATCAAAGCTGAGCTCTTTGGAAATGCACATTTCCAGAGCAAGGCCATGCTCACATTTCTTAAGAGTATTCTCCCTCCAAACATTTTGAGAAGGGAGAAAACCAAGTCTTTCCTAACATAACTTGTAGTCCTTTATCTTCCTCTTCTCCCCAGCTGCCTCCCCATGCTCCCCCATCCCACAGACAGAAGATCTTTTTGTCTTGAAGGACTTGCATAAAAGCCTGGATACACTTGTCAAGCTCCATGCAGCACTGTTAGTGTTGTCTGTGAAACTGCAGCCTTGGGAGACCTTCCATCTCCTGAGTCTTTGCCCTGGTAAACGACCATTTATTAGCTGCAGCCCATAATTTCCTTCCTCCTGTGACCCATCCTGTAATTTTCCTTGAGATGACAAGCTACAAATGAAAAGCATACTTATTTTGCAGCTATAGCATATAAAATATGGATGTGGGCATGAAATCTTGAATACATCAAGAAAGCAGAGACTTTTGCTTTTCAGGCCTAAGGACCTAAAGACCCTGGGCTGGGCTGAAGTCTCCATACCCTACAAAGTAACTTGAGTCACCCAAGTGCTTGACAGATGAGCTTTGATGAAACCCACAGCAGTAGTTTAAGAACTTCCTGGTGGCCCCCCTTCCATTACTCCCTTTGCAGTTGTGGCAGATGGGAATGCATGTCCTCCTGTGGCTGTGCCACGGTGGAGTCTGGTGCATTAGCTTAAAAGCACTGAGACACCAGATGATGAACTGGAGCTGCTGAGACTTGCTGTCACAGGGGCAATAACTTGTGGCTGATGGACGAGGCAGACAGCTGGATATGAAAGTAGCCTAAACTGCCACAAAAAGACTTGCCAGCTCATCTGTCAACCGTAAGTGAGTGGTGAATCAAACTGCATTAGCCTCTGCTCAATACTGCAGAGCACCAGTTGTCAGGAACATCATACCCAGTATGCACAGGGGGGCAACTCACAACTCAGTCCTCATTTTAAGAGACCATGGAGAAAGTGAGCAGAGGAGAGACTGTACACATGAAAACAACATGAAGACTTCAAGATGGCCTAACATGCTACTTTATTCCTTCAAACCTAGGCCCTGAATATGAACCAACTATGGTCATTAGCAAGCTAGTGTCATTTCAGTCTAAAACCTGCTCAGAGATTTGATTTTGTGGAGCTGAGGGTTTGGGAATGTTCTGCTACATAAACATCCCTATGGAGACTATGACTACCACCAGTCTGTGCATTAATTCCCTTGGGAATGTTTCCCAGACACCAGGGCCTGTGAATAACAGCATCAGCGGATGCGGGAGTATGATATCCTTTGGGTTAGCAGCACATCCATAGTTACTGCTCTATCATACAAGTCTATGGGAACAGATGGGTTACACCCAAGAGTGATGAAAGAGTTGGCAGATGTGCTGGCCAAGCCGCTTTCCATTATTTTCCTTGGGTCATGGCTAACTGGGGAGGTCCCGATGGACTGGAGGGTAGCAAATGTAACACACATCTAAAAGAAGGGCAAAAGGGAAGATCCAGGAAACTATAGACCTGTCAGTCTGACCTCAATACCAGGGAAGCTCATGGAGCAGATCATCCTGAGTGTCAACAGAAACCATGTAATGGACAACCAGGGGATCAGGCCTAGTCAGCATGGGTTTATGAAAGGCAGGTCCTGCCTGACAAACCTGATCTCTTTCTATGACAAGAAGATGCGATTCTTGAATAAGGGGAAGGCTGAGAATATTGTATACCCGGACTTTTGAGAAGTGTTTGACACTGTCCCCCACCAAATTCTCATGGAAAAGCTGGCTGCTCGTGGCCTGGATAAGCGTACGATCTGCTGGATTGAACACTGGCTGGGAGGATGGTCCCAAGGAGTGGTGCTCAATGGAGTTAAACTGAGCCCAGGGCTCAGTATTGGGACCATTTCTGTTTAATGACTTTATTGATGATCTCAACATGAACATAGAGAGTACCATCAGTAAGTTTGCAGATGACACTAAGTTAGGTGGGCATGTTGATCTAAGTTAGGTGGGCATGTTGATCTGCATGAGGACAGGGAAGCTCTACAGAGGGACTTGGATAGATTAAATCCATGGGCCAATGTTAAAGGCATGGGCTTCAATGAGGCCCAGTGCCAGGTCCTGCACTTGGGCCAAAACAACCCCATGCAGCACTACAGGTTTGGGGAAGCGTGGCTGGAGAGCTGCCTGGCAGAGAAGACCTGAGGGTGCTGGTTGAAAAGTGGCTGAACATGAGCCAGCAGTGTGCTCTAATGTGTTCATTAGAATTCCTATAATCATCAAGCATTTTCCTATATACAAATAGGAATGGTCTGCTTTCATGAGGAAATCCTGAGAAGACAATGGAGACAAATTTATCTTTCGGAGAGGCTGTGTTGTCAACTGGGACAGAGCACTGACCAGACAGTCTTCTTGGTAAGTCTTCTTACCTTCAAATAAGGGATTATCCAACTGAGTGGCTGGGAATCATTTACAATGAATGGTAACAGATAACAGCATGGGGAAACAAAAGGAGAAAACAAGGGGTGCAGGCAAGAAAGATAACTGTGGGCCACTGACAAATTTCATACTGAGGAACATATGAGGAAACGTTCAAAAAGAGGATGCAAAACCAACTCTAGAGCCTACAGCAGGAGACAGAAGCTAAAACTATAGAAACATGAGGAGAGGAATGTCCATTAGTTTGTAGCATCACCTGGTTTATGTTCTAAGAGTTCAAAAACCAGGAATGCAGTGCTATATAGCCTCTGTAGGGCGGGGGAAGGTGCTCCATGGAGATGACTGAGAATGCAGAAGACCCCGCACTACCTTCCATATGCTCTGGACTAGAGAGCCAAAGCTCTGGAGGTTGAGGGAGAAGCAGCTGCTGAAGTACAGAGGAGGTTAAAGTCTGCACAGTGATGGGGCCTAGGATATGGTGTGAACCTCCATGGACTTTTTAGACACCTGATTCTATTCCCTGGAAATATTTTGTTAGGAAGAGCAATTTGTTAGGTCTGAGTGACCTAACTTCTTAGAGCAATCAGTTTGCCTCCTGTGCCAGGAATGACCATACAACTCACAGGAGCCAGCATAAAGCCAGTTACACCTGGCCCAAACAATACAAGTGGAAATAATCTATGAGTCTGCACCCCTGAGTGCTCTGCACACTAGCAATACCCTTGCTGCTTGTTCCAGGCATTAAACTTGTTTGCATTTTCATTATGCTTTTTCATTATTTATCAGTTAGTTTTAGTCCCTGTTTACAAGACAGTGAGAACACAGGGAGCACAACAAGCCAGGGAGGGATGAGAGGAAGAGCACTACAACTTTCTTTGTGTGAACATAATTAGGGCTGACCCTAATTAATACCAGCCTTCCCTTTCCTGGCAGCGTTCATCTGGGGATCGCAGACACACTTACCTCGCTTCACACTGTTTCTTCTGCCTTACTTTGGGAAACTCCCCCTTTCCTGGGGACAGAGCTGAGGAACGGGGAGGTGAAATTGTGTGCTGGATACCACTTTCTGACTCGGTTGTAGGTCTGGGATTAGAGCCAAGAAGTCCTGCCTTCTTTTCATCTGGCATCACCCCCAGAGACCTCTGGGCCTCCTATACAGGCAGAAAACTCCTGGAAAGGAAGGGTGAACAAGCAGCCACTTTGGGAGCTGACTGTGCCAAGCATGTAAAGAAAGGGGATCCATGTCACAACCAAAAGCACCAGTATGTCACCATATGAATCTATGATGTGTCCACATCTTGAAGAGTACATTCTGGTCTTATCTCCACCCCTAAAGACGTAGCAGAACCTGTCACAGGAAAGGAAACGCCACAAAGATACACAGAGGTATGCACATGCTCCTGTTCAAGTGGCTACATGGATAAAGTAGCAAGTAACTACATAGACTTAGGAATTAAGGCAGAAGAAGCAGTGTGAAGCGAGGTAAGTGTCTGAGATCTGAAAAATAGACTGCTGGGCAAGAAAGCTGTGATAGATCATGATAGAGGCATACAAAAGGAAAAAGAACAGAGAAGCTAATGCATGGAAAGAGAAGAACAGAGAATGGATGTTCATTGTTCCTAGAAATCAAGAAGTAGGAGGCAAATGAAACACAGCATGTTCCAAACAAACAAAAGGAAGCAGGTTTCTGTGAGTATGACTTAAAAAAAAAAAAGCAAACAAAACAAAAAAAACCACCCACCCCATCAAATTAATGGAAAACAAATCCTTCAGGGATTTTTGTAGCTCCCAAACCAATTCTAACCCACAGGAAATAACCAAGTCACAGTTTGCTAGAAGACAGGAGACCAGGAGACCATGCCTGGCAACGTTACCTTGTTCTCACCCTCATCCGCTCTGTTACAAACCAGTGTCAATATGGAGCAAGGCAGCCCTTTGGCAGGGCACAACGGAACCATTCAGGTGTATTTAGGCTAGCAGTAGCTGATCTCCCACCTGCCTGTCTGATTAAACTGCTCCTAAAGGGCGCTTACCTGGTTGCTGTAGGCCACTTGCAACATGAGATAAACCTTAAGGTGACATTTATGACTGCCTGGTTGCTAGGTGCCCATCGTGTCACTCCTACGGACACGCTCTTAACCCTTGAACTCTGTTTTGCATGGGCACATCCTATTTTGAGGTTGCAACATGAGACATTTCCATCAGCATCTTCCAGAGAGCTCAATGCACCTACCTGTGAGATGCCCAATACTGGCCATGGCAGGGGAAAGGACACCGAACTGAGCAGGGCACCTGGATCCTCCAGTGAGGCAGTCCTTACACTGCATGTATTGCATGGCAGGCTTTTTATTCCCTGGTCAGCTGACTTAAGCTCTTCAGTTATGTTCACTTTCTTCCAAGTGAAGAAAGGAGATATGGGGGCTGGAGTGCGTGACATCAACAGAGAGAGAAATATCTGCTTATGGAAGGCAGGTGGCTTCAAAATCTCCTTCCTTTTTTTTTTTTTTTCTCCTTTTCTTTTTTTCTTTTTCACAAGAAAGAGCATTCCCCACGGCTACACACACAGACATCAGATTTAAAAATAGCCGAGTTCCACTTCGACTGTGGGGGAGTGAAAGACAGAAGACAGATGCATTGGCTGCCAGCTAGACTTGACATCCACTTTTTCTTTCCTCACCCTGGCAGCCAGCAGTTGCACACATGTGCACAGGTAAGGTCCTCAGTGGCAAAGCGCACCGTGTCTGCCTCCCCCTCAGTCCACTAACTGCTGCACCCCAGCCATGGGTGTTCTGTAGCCCTGTAAGCCCACAGGCCTTATCTGGGACTGTAGGCGTGTATTAAAAACATCAAGTTCCTCCTATTTGCCCTGCTTAATTCATAAACTACTCACCAGTCATTTGTGTGTGTGACTTGTCAGCGCGTTGCAAAGGTTACCATCCACATCCCTGTTTCTGGCTTGTTTGGTTAACTGCTTTACTGCCTGTTCCACACCACCACTCTCCAAGGCTCCAAGATACTTAACAAATGTATGTGCATGACTGGTTGCTGCTGCAGACCGTGGCTCAGGCCAGTTTAAGGTGATCAGCTGCTGTCAATGAGCCAGGCCTTGGTCTTGCTATCTTCCCCTTTCTCAGGCAGTAGGAGATTCCTTCTCTTTTCCCTAACTGGCTATAATCCACACACTATTTATGCTTTCAACCAAATGCATTCATTGAAAGCATAAGGCACTACTGCCCACACACTCAACACTACTCTTCATGTGCTCATCAGCAGTAGAAGCCACAGTAACACAGCAAATTTGGTTAATTTATTTGCAAGCATGTTTATATGAAGCATCTCTTTATGCCTTTACCTAAATGGTATGGCTCACAGAGAACTCCTTGCCATGGGAAATTATGGATGCTGAAAATTTACATGAATTCAAAAAGCCACTTGACAAATTCATAGGAAAAAAAGTTCATCCAGTGCACTGAACTGCAATTAACTGGATGTCAAGAGAATATTTGGGAGCAGGATCACTGTAGATTTATGTTATTCTCACAGGTTTACCAAGCACCCTCTTTAGATACTGCTGAAAACAAGATACTTTTGGTCTAACACACTGTTGCCATTCTTGGGCTCATGTATGTGTTTTCTGTGGTTTTATTGTGATATGATTTCTAGTACACCTATCCCCAGAGCATCCAGGCTGCATTAGAATCTTCTAGACACACTGAAAAACACGGTGTATATTTCTTGGTCTATATTCAGGGCTTGGCATGCCAAGCATCGTATTTCTGGGCTAGGATTATGGACAGGAAGAATGGGAAATATCCCAGACCAGAACCACCTTAAAGGTAAAGGAGGCTAAATCTCTTCTGCGTGATGATGAGGCATTCAAACCTGTTCAGTTCAACAAAAAGAAGGCTACAGAACTGATATGGCCACTACTAATGAATACTGACCTAGGAAGGACAGACAGATGTATGGATTTACTCAGGCGTGTCTTCTCTTTCTGCCTGAGATGTTTGCCCAAGTGGAGTTTTCCCATTTGTCCATAATTTCCAGAGGTTTGACCGGAGCAGCAGCACTAGCTCCGCATGACCGGAAAGTTCAAGCTAATAACCGGTGCACACAAGCATATCTCCTGGACAGCACACACACACACACACACCTGTTTACAAAATCCCTACCTAGACCTGATAACATGATAATGGAGAACTCTTCATTCAAGGTACAACAAAATGCCACGGCTGGATGCTGAAGGTGTGCATGCTCCTTTTTCATATCAGTGTTTTCAACATAGTGGGGAGAAACAGCTGGTGCAGTAACTTGCCAAGGATCGTAGTGAATCCTCCACCACCACTGATGTTTAGATCAAGCACAAATAATTCTTTCTGAAAAATACATGCTCATTCATACAGGAAGTGAATAGGGAGGTCCTGCGGCTTCAGCCTGCAGAGAGATGCTCACAGTGGTCCCTTCCACCTTCAAAAACTCTGCATCCTCCTCCATCTCCCAAGGACGTACCCTTAGAGCTGTGGATACTAACTAACACTGCAAGGATCATCTCTGGAGATGTCAATGTAATATGGCGGTGACGGGTGCTCTCATGATGGCACCTGGCTCTTTACAGTAGCAGATGGAGCTTGATCTTAGTGTCATGGCTTCTCTAGTCCAACGGGCAAAAGAAAAGACTGGAAGCAAAGCAGAGACCTAAACCATAGGCTGCATCTAGAATCAGAATTTTGTCCAAAAGCCCTACGTTTCAGCCAGTAGCTAGCCTGGAGACTACTGGTTTAAACATAGCAGCCAATCCCAGAGACAGTCCTGCTCACATTTGCAAGGGAGCAGCTGGGGGGGCCTGCCTGTCCTGCAAATGCTGGCAGACCTCAGCCAGGGCATCCTCACATCCAGACCTGGTGGCCCTGCTACCTCTGTTCATGGCTTAGAAGGAAAACTGTTTTTTAACCTTCCCCAGTTACAGGCCATTCCTGTCAGCAGCCTCAAAGCTCCTGACCCGTTATTAAAACAGCCTCAGTCCTACTGCCTAGAGAAAGCAAACATGACCAGGGGATAACAAAAAATATCACCCAAACGTCCAAGAAAACCATGAGCAGGGGCACTGAGCTGTATCCAGCACAGATTTTTCAAAAGGACAAGGATTTTCATGGCTCAGCGTTCTAATTTGTTTGACCGTTTATTTCCAAGGAACACATCCAAGAGTGACAAGCTCCATTTATTTCAATGGGCAGCATATGCCAGCAAAGTGAATGGCGTATGCTATAAAAGAGAATGGATGTTCTCAAGCATCCTGGAAAGCTGTCCTTTCAACAGATAGAGGACATGTCGGTAATGGAAGCGTCGCTCTGCTCTGACAAGCAACACCACGCAAGCAGCGTTGTGGGTTCCCATGTTTAATGTCTCCCTGTGGCAGCCCTGCAAGATTTGTTCAGGCTGCAAGTAAAAAATTGTTTTCCTAACACCTGGCCCCATGCTGGAGAGCCCAGCTTGGTTCTTTCGTTCTTCTGCTTTGACAGGCCAGAAGAACATCTCCTCGGGACAAACGGGTACTCTGAGGTGTTAGCACTGAACCCTTACAGGCTTTAAGCGGGTACACACCAACCCAGGCTGTTCTCACAAGTGACATTCCCTTCAAATGATCATCTGACATGAATCTGAGATGTTCACACAAGAAGACACCCCCTTTCCATAAAATACTGTAATATGGCAGTACTGGCTTTAGTCTTGTCTCTTCTAACTACACCCTGAAGATGATCCTCTTCTGAATCTTGCCTTTCCAAAGCCCTATCCCACCAATCTCTGAAAAGCTCTGGGTTGTGTATCTCTGTCATGGCATCACCACCAACTATCACTTGATGTTGTCTGGTGGCCTGTGATGTTTTGCTGTAAGTCTCATAGCAGTGGGCAGCTTTTATTCATTATCATTAATGAAGTAACTAATATTAGCTCCATGCTAGGTCTTAATCTAGTGAGCAATCTGGGATGTAAGGTTTTATGGGCTTGTCTGCAAACCCTGGGAGTCAAAACAGAATTATTTTCTTTTTGCTTTTCAGTGAGATGACCCCTTCAAAGGTGAGAAATGGGGGTTTTGATACTGTTATTTCACTGGCCACCTTTCTTTCTCATTAAAATTACAAGGTTGATGGGAAGGAGATGGGTGTTTTGTGAGCTGCAATGCCATCCACAGGAAACCAGCTCCACTTCTATACCTTCAGCCCTGAGAGCAATATCTCAAGTCAGGTAAAGAAGAAGAGATGCTCATGGCACCCTTCCAGCCCTCCAGCACTACAAAACATAATCCCAGATTAAATCCCTACAAAACATAATTCCCACCTCCAGGAAGTGTTGTCAACTTGTGCTTCAAGGTTCACTATCATGGATTTAATGTGCTGTAAGGCCACAGCCATACAATGTCCCTGGATGTCCACTGTACAGACAGGAGACCCTTGCTATGCCTCAGTTTTTCCTATTCACTTTCTCTTCATCAAGTTCAGCTTGGAGGCTGCAGTTTTACCTTTTACAGAGAAGCTAAACCAATGCTATTCATGCCGCTGAGGTCACCTTTAATACCATTTGGAAATTTCAGCTTGTCTTGATGCCAGTGAGATGTCTACTTACTGAAGAACAGACCACAGGCTTGCACTAGCCATGCTTATATTCGAGGATACAAGTCATAAAATGGCCTTGCATCTATGCAGCTTCATTTGGGACCATACAGATTCCACATGTGCAGGTCTCCATTTGTCCCAGGCTATATTCTAAGAAAAAAGACAGAGAGAGCTTGAGGAACAGCTTTAGTTATCCCTCCTTTGCTGAAATGGAACTGTTTTAGTTTCCATCAAATGCACTATTGCCCCATAATTTCTGATCATTTCTGGTGACCTCCAGTTCTGGGCCAGTCAGCCTAGAGAGTGTTGAGCTCTGGAAACCAGCCTCTTCCTCCAAATGTGAGCAGTGGGAGGTAGGAGAGCTCTCTGCTGGGAGGATTCACCTCTGCTTCTGAGCTTTGGGGCTTTGTCTGCTCAGAGAAGAGCCAGGCTGTTGGGTCTGGCATTTCCAACTGACTCCTTAGGGCTAAAGATACAGAGGCTACACCCTGGCTCTCATGGTCGTTGCGGCAAGATTCACAGTATTCCAGCAGGGCTGTTCAGATAAACACCACCATAGCCTGGAATGTCCAAGGCAGGGCAAGAACCTCTAGATTTAACCCATCTGGGAGCAGTGCAGTGGGGTAATCGAATCCCAGTGGCAGCAAACAGCACTTTATGGGGTGTCAGAAATGTCCACTTATAACCGAAGAGCATCAAGAAACAATTGCTTGGTCTCTTTCTAGAAATCAAAAGTGAAAACCAAGCTGAGTGATGGCAGCACCTGCCCCAGAGAGCAGGGCTGCTTGCATGAATTAGCAGCTTCCTGGCTGTTACCTATGGCAGCCGTAACCAGCTAGATTTTCCATCACCTGCAGGTTCTGTGGGCTGAGGCCTCAGACTGACACCTTGAGGAATACTGCAAGCCAAAGCCCCCAGCACTAAGCAACAATCAAGTAAGAGCTGGAGAGGGTCTCCTGCACAGATTGCTCCTTGAAGTGGGGGACAGTGGTCATATGATGGAATAGGACCTTGAACCTTGCAATGTGGAGCACAGTGACCTTGAACTGCTCAGATCCTGATCTCCAAATGTTACCAGAGAGCTGAGCTGAATGGAGATTTGCTACAGGCTTGATGATTTGCATCTGAATCTTCCTGGCAGGGTAGCTGAGATTTTATTTACTTCACAGTGGTAAAGGTGTTTACTGAGTCCCCGTGTCTAGGAGCTCAAACACCCCTCACAAACATTAATGTAACCCCACCTTTCCATGCAGACCAGGTACCTCACAGCAATGCCTCCCTGCTCCCCTCAAGCTCTGCAGGAGGCCTTTGCAGACCTAGGAAGCCCCTTGTCAGGACTGGCAGGGAGGTATGATGAGAAGGCAGATGCATTTCAAACCCTCCCAGCCAGCAGCTGAAGCACATTTCTACAATCTACCTGCCATGGTGGGTCTTTGACAGGCATGTCCCATGGCAGCCAAGGAGCACTTAGCATCTCCGAAAGCCCTGCCAGGATCGTGTTGGATATCCATGAATCTAGTGCTGGTGTGTGGAGTCAGAGCATCTACACAAGTGACAGCCTCCTGCTGCCTTGGAGACTTGGTGTGGGCAGGGGGAGAGAGAGAAATTATCATGTTTCCCTGGAAGAAATGTCCATGAGGATCCTCTTGCAGGTGTTTCTTTTGCTAGTGGGACAAGTGATATGCAGGGAGATTGTATTCTTTTCCAGAGTATCTATCACTTTAAAAAAAAAAGACAACCCTCAAAATTATTCAGATGTGTTACTTATTCTTGTTAAGGTCCTGTGAATCATACCAAGAGCAGAACCTCTCATCATCCAGAGATCCCCCAGCCCGTTGCATATGCTACTGGATGAACCACACGGACCCCTGCAAGTGTTTTCCTGCCACCTTTCCCTCCACCCATCCTACTGATGGGACCCAGGGAGAGAAGCGTGTCTGGCAAGATCAAGCATCCACGGAGTTGCCAGTGATCAGCAGAACCAGCTCTGCTCTGTGCAGAACGCTACCTCCCTCACCCATCCCACTGCCCCTTCTGGGGGGCTCCAGAGGGAGTCTGCCAGCACAGGCTCCTGGCAGGGAGGAAGATGATTACACCCAGAAAAGTGACTATGGCCCCTATTTGATGGGATCTACAGGGGAAATGGGGAGAAGGGCATCAGAGTGGAGAAGGAGCTGCCAGTTGGGAAGAGGGGCTGGGGCAAGGCGGTAGCAAGAAGAGTCACCTTGGTCCCAGACATCCTCCGACTCCAATGTGGAGGGGCCTGGTTCCATCCATCCTCTCGTGAGCAGAAAAGCCACAGACCCATGGCCAGCTTCCTCACCTCATTGTCTGCGTGCTGGAGCTGGAGGACAGGGAGCAGAGGGAGTCAGAGGAGAAGGAGGGGGACGGAGACCCTCTCTGCCCTCCCTCTGGCTCCTGCAGGGCTGTGCTTGCTGTGCACCAGGACTGGGGTGGGTAAGAGACAGGGCATGGGGACCGCCAAAACAAATGCACTAGAAAAACAGCCTGATGATTCTTCACGTGCTCACTGTACATGATGCAAATTGATGTTTAAAGCTTATTTATTATCCTGCATGTGAAATGCCAGCGGTGTTTTTCTAGATCGGTGGGTATCCAATATTTTTGGTGGGGGGGGAGGGGGGAAAGGGGGGTGACAGCGAGGGAAGCAAGCGTGGCTAGAGACTGTATATCCAGAGGCTAGGGTTTATATCATGGGCTGCTCTCGACTGTTATAATTTGTGGCACAGATTCAGCGAGAATCTGATCTGCTGAAAATATTTGGGCTGTGAAAACTCCCACACTGTGACAGATGTCAAGTCCAATTAAGTGACTCGTGTCCAGGTTTCTGTCCAATCGGCTTTCCCATTAAATATCAATTTAAGAGGGAAAAAATGCCGTCCCCTTTTCTCCGAGCCTTTATCTCTTCCGACCGTCTCTCGGCTAAACCCTTTGGTACCAGGAGCGGAACAGCACGCATCTCCGCTCCGTCTGTCTGTCTGTCTCGCCCCTGCCACCTTCCACACCCCTCCTTGGCTTCTTTGCCACTCCGGGAGGGGTGGGAGGAGAAACTGCACTTCATTTTGTGCACCGACTTTTCCTGCACCGACGTTATCTCTCGCAGCCGCTCCGAACCCGGGCCGAAATTTTTCGCTTATTTTCTTTTGGTTTTCTTTTCAGCGCTCGCATTTCTTTCTTTATTCTCACTCGAGAGATGCGGGAGGAGTTAGGAAGCTCAGGGACGGATGGGAGTTCCTTTATCCTTTCCCCCCCCCGCCTTCGCCAGCTCTTGAAGCATCAGAAGAAAAACTAAAGCAAATATTTATTTTTTCGACGGCGTTTCCCCCTCTTGCCCCTCTCCGCCGGACCGGTGAATTAACAAAACCGCACTTTACACTCCCCCCTCACCAAAAAAANNNAACCAAAAACAAAAAACCAAAAAAAAAAAAAAAAAAAGAAAGAAAGAAAAGAAAGAAAGAAAAAGAGAAATAATAGAGAAGAAGGGAGGGAGCGACGCTTTGTCCCCCCGACCCGCGGCGGAACAAAGCCGGCCGCGCTGCGCCGGGCTCCTCCGCGCCCCGGGCTCATCGCAGCGCGCAGCGGG
>VZTM01002625.1:175821-198383 GCA_013400555.1 Jacana jacana | reverse complement strand
CCCCCGTTCACCCCACCACCTCCGCCGCCGCCGGGGACCCTCCCACACCCGCCGCCCCGGGTCCGGCGGCGAGGGCAGCGCCTTCCCCGGGGTCGGGGGTGTTCCCGCAGCCTCCCCCTCTCTCCCCGGGGGTTCTCCCGCACGGTCGCGGTGCGGCCGGCGGAGAGCCCGTTTATTCGAAGAGAAATGTAAAACCGGATTGTTTCTTCAGGCTGTCAAGTGCCCCTTTATATATATCCAAAAAACATCTACTTGTGACCTTAAACGTGTGACCCATGGGTGCAGTTAAAAATAACTATTTTTTATTTATGGTAGAAGGAGTTGACAATTTATTTTTTTCAAGATTTATTTATTTTTCAGAGTGGTGGCAATTTTACTTTGGATACTTTGTGCCAATTGTTTTCTATAGTCGGGTGTTTACACTTTCTCCTGTGGAATATTATGTTTATCTTGATGAGTGTTTGTTGGGATCAATGCAGTGTTCCTTTTCCTTATCTTTTAATTTATTTTTTCCCTCCAATTATATTGCACTTGTGTACGACAAACCTCCCCTTCCTCCCTGTTTATAAGTATATTTTATATATATCAAGGCATTTGTTCTTGACCTTTTTTTTCCTTTCTTTCTCTCGTGTGGGATCGACAACCACTAGCACTTAACTAGGAGAGGTTTTTTTTTAAGACTTGTTGTTATTCTGATCTATAGTTCTGTCTGAAAAGTACTTTGCAAATCGTTTATAAGGGAAGTAGTTTCTTTGTGGGTGTATATGTGCGTGTGTGTACACATGCATGTGTGTGGGAGTGAGCGTGGGCGTGTATGTGTGTGGTATATTTTTAGGAAAGAACATTTTTCCTAAAAAAAAAAAAAAAAAGAATAGAAAGAAAAGTAAATCCAGGACTGCTTTCCTTTGTGACAACCAAAAAAAAATTCTATAACCTGAAAAATGTTTCATGTTCTTCTTCGCTGTGAATCTCTTAAAACAAGAAGCGCATTTTAGGGACGAAAGAGAAAAAGAGAAAAAAAAAAAAAAAAAAAAAAAAAAGAAACCACATCTGCTATCCAAAGATTTTAGTCTTTTTCAGGGTTTTTTTGTGTGTCTCTGTTGCTTTATATAATGCAATATTTTGTAGTGAAAATAGATAAATCTGGTTTCTATCTGATGCGTTTTTCATATCTCTCATGACTGGTGAGCTGTTTTGCATATAAATAAAAGTATCAAATAAAAGCTGTTTTTTTTTCCTAATCGTTCTTCCCTGTTGGTCTTTCTAAAAGATGGAGGCGGGATGCCCTTATGGATAAGAATTGCAAAGGCTTCGGGAGTCGTGCGTGGGAGAGCTTCAACAGGTTACCTGCCTCTTCCGAGGGAGACTCACGCTGCCGTTCCTCCAGCGCGGCTCCCCTGCTCCAGCTGTTCGCAGCTGGCTGCGCTACCCAAACTGCAGAAGGGGCACGGGACCGTTACTTTCACTTTCTCCCCGTCACGACAGGCACCTGGCCGCCACCTTTCCAAGTCCAGGCTGTAAAATCAATCCCGGTGCTTGCAAGCACCGGCTCTGCCACGCCGCTCTTCAATACCCACAACTTTGCAACCAACGTGTGTGTGTGTTTCGTCCTGCCTGAGTGCAGCGGGTTTCCTTTCTCTTGTTTAAATTCAGCTTTGGTCTCTCTCTCCGGCCAGCTCCAATGAAACCGGTGCCAGGCGAAAGTCTTGGGCCCTTTCCCCTGTTTTTGAAAACCTCGACTACGCTCCTTTTATGTAAGGCTTCTGCCAGAGCCTGTCATCTGGAACACGGCACGGATCCAGACTCAGTAAGAGACAGGTTATTACCTGAGTAACGTCAGACCTCTGTGCCATCGTCATTTATCAAATCCTTTTCTCCTTTACCGCAAGGGGTTAATTTTACCTATCATTTGAATATCGCCATTGACTCTGGCGGCTGCCTTCAGCAGAAAGCACATCCATTGTTACTTGCTNTCACCCCCCATTTTTATGGCTGACACTTTGCACGGTGGTTTAATTAAGTGTGGGCTTGACCAGCTGAAAAGCTCCATGCAGAAAACCTGTCAGAGAGGCTGTTAATTCCACTTTCTACCCATGCACGTTTCCCACATCCCAAGGGAGCTGATGCAGATTTGGTAGTTTGAGGCAGTTTTCAAATCCTGCATCTTGTGGGGCTCAAAGAACTCCACCAACTTTTCTTTGGGAGCCTTGTTTCTTAGGTTCTTCTGTCAACATCCGGACACTGGGTCGAGTTTGATGCGAATTGGCTGAGCGATATTAGAAACCCTGCTACCCGGCAAGCCTTTGCCCTAACAACATTTGGGAGGACTTAGTTAGTAAGAAGATTAACATATTATTTCCTTCCTGAGGGTGGGAGTGCACGTTTGTGGGAAGAGAGTGCTCTGCATTACCTCACTGTAAAGCGTGGTGTCTGCAATCACTGGCTGCTGATTCAAGCATACAGGGATAAGGAGGTGTGAAACCAGTGTCCCCCCTGGCCACACTCCACCCCCCTCCCTCTGGTCGGGTTGCAAACATGTCAGGTCACAGGCTGAGAGACGCTCAGGCTAGGTCCCCACAGGGAAGTTTGCTGTGGACTTAGCAGAGGTTATTAACCTAGATGCATCCTGGGTCTCGAGGTCCAAGCCACAGGACCCTGTGCCCAAGTGATGAGCCAGTGAGCCCTCTGGCTCACTCTGAGCACAGGAGAGCATAGCACGGGGTTGTTTGGGAACAGCTGAGGTTTTGGAAGTAAGAATATTCTCTGGGTCGTCCTATATCCACCATCCCCTGGGCTAATGGAGAGTTTGCTTGTGCTCAGAGAGCAAGCAGGAAGGGCTCTGCTTTTGATTGTATCCACAGTATCAAGTCTGCAGAAGGATTGGGGCATTTGACCTGAAGATGTGTCCTATTCTTCCAAAGGTTTATCTGATGGAAGAAATTCCTTCTGCCTACAAGCCCTGTCTCACTTCATCTGCTCACCGCCTTGCTTATATATCCTCTCACCACTGTAACATCAGCCCGATCACTTTTGGTTTTCCCGCTGGCATCAAGGAGGAAACTCATTCTCATCTAGCAGTTAATGATGGTTGAAAACAAAATGTAGGTTTTGCTCCCCCATCCCACCTCTTTTTCATTCTTGAGAAAGACCCGAGCAGTACATACAAGCTACAAGGCCAATGTAATAAGAAGGCGGCGTGGCTAAGCATTCACAAGTCTGGATTTATGAAGAATGGGTAAACAACTTTTACTCCGTCTCATTGCAAGCAGCAATGTTAGACAGCAGTAAAGTCTAATTATGTAATCAAAGTTACTTTGCCAACAACTATGCTCCCTCAGCGATGCAAGAATGAATGACCTTGCGCAATTTTATAGGAGGAATGGGGTGGAACTGCTTTAATGGAAGTTTATACTATGTACGACCAATCCAACAATTGGGAGGGAAGAAACACAGAATTAATATTTACTGGGTTTTTAGGGATTAAAGCTAAGATTAAACCTGCATTCAGACACCTTTATTTCACATTTAAAGAGGAGCTCATCTTAGAAACCATGAAAGAAAGCATACTCGAAGACAGAGCAGGCAGAGTGCTACCTCTGGACCTCTAGCTGAGGCTGAAAGGTGCTTTCAACGTGACTCAATCCAACGCATGAAACATGGCATGGAAATCTCCAGCATTCACAGAAAGTAAGTCCTTCCAATGGATAGATCTAGAATATCCCAGTACAGCAGATATCCAGCACACACTTAACATAAGGTGATAACACCTATTATGACGCATTTACAGACCTAGATGGACAAACAGGGACATACGGCACAATACACCTTCACACTGGAATCATTAGGAAACAGGGCATCTAATGCCTTCACCTGAACCCTGGAAACAGGTCCTGACCCTGACACAGCAAACGAGGGCAGACAGCAAGCCAGAAGTAACTTAAACAGATAAATGCACTGGTTGGACTATACAGCCAAGGGAGAGCTGTTTCTGTGAGTATCATACACTTTTCCTGAGATACTAAAGGGTCTAGAGCATAAAACATTCCAAAATATAGACTTGCATTTATGCTGCTATTAGATAAGCGTATTCAACAGAAAGGATTTCTAGACGCAGACCTAGAATTCTAACTTACCAGCAAAGTACATTCAGGACCACACTACTCACTGGCCACAAAGTAATGAGTGCTTTATGCCTTGTGTTAAAACACAGGCAAACCAGGTAGGATATTACAACGGATGCTTAAAGCAGAGAAATTCTGAGGGTCTTGGATGTGATTTGATCTCTTTGCTGTGTTTCTAGCAAAGAGTGTGTGTGTATGAGGAGAGATGGGGGGTGGGGAGCTGAAGAGGATGCTGTATATGAAATTCAACAAAGAAATGGATCATTTCCATTATATTGCCATAAAGAAAGACCAGCGACATTCCGCCTATTTATTCACCTATCTATCCATCTAGCCATCCTGTAACCCAATTAACCCAGTCCTTTTAGGGTGAATAAATGTGTTCTGATATCAGCCATTATTTTTCAGTACTCTCAGTTTATTCTCCAGGGTGGGACAGATCAATAACCACAATAGCAACCAACCCAAAAGGAAAAGGCAATCTCCTGGCACTTCTTATTTATTTCTTCAGAGGCGATTTTATTTTTCCTGCCTCTTCCCTTGGTGACGGATTTTGCCTCTCTTGCCCAGAATGGCCGTGTTGTTTTATCCCGGGCTCTATTTGCATGTGGGCTTCAGATTCATCTTTGGCTCCTTGCACGGTTTGGGATGAGACCCTCGCGTCCCCAGAGAGGGGGGCAGGTGTTGCTCCAGTCGAGCGAATGGAACCAAATTACAGGACCGTCTGTCGCCTCCTCTGGGAGCCGGCGGAGGGAGGGGAAGAAGGGGAGGGGAGCAGGATGCCGTGTGACAGAAAAGAAAAGCAGAACATCGTACTGATGCCGATAAGAGCTTGAAAACATGAGTCACCCCAGCCCACAGCCCCACCCAAAACCAAGCAGCAGCCACCTGAAAGAGAAATGTCAGCAGCAGAGAGAGAAATAAATTGAGTCACTGAGCTGGAATAACTCAGGCTTCAAATGAAAGAGAGCTCAGACCCTGTCCACTTTCAGACACACAAGCACAAAGTTGGACCAGCTAACACTGCTTTTTTTTTCTCAGCTCCCTGCTGTGCGTTTTGATGCCTCCTCTCTGTCCCTCCAGAGCAGGCTCTTCTGCCCACCATTGCTCTCCACCAGTTCCTCACAGCCCAGGTCTGCATGCAGCTCCTCGCCTATCCTCCCTCCAGCCGCTCCTCCTGGCCTCCCCGCAGCCACATTGCCCTTTGAGGTCCATGAGAGTTGCACGATTGCACAAGGTCCTGCTCCTCCATCACTGCCAACCCGTGCCCTGCAGAGCAGCCTGTCCTTGCTCCCTCAGGCAGCTGTCTGAGGCTCCAGCTCAGGGGCAGAATGACAGGGCTGGTCTCTTGCTTCTTCTCTCATCTGTGGGGACTTCTACCCAGTCAGCCTGAGAGAGCAGGTCATGTTGCAGGAGTTACACTCTTCTCGTACCCTCCTGGCTGCTTCAGGCTTTCTTAGCGATTTAATACAAAAACTCCACTTTTTTTTACTGTTTTTTAACTCCTCTAACACTCAGGGTGTTAGAAGTGAGTTTCACCCAGGAACAGACAGCAGGCAGAGAGGGAACTGGAAGAAGCAGTTAATTAGACATTCAGGACTACTGAGGAGAGATCACTAGGACTTTAACTGTGGCCAAGGTGATGGACTGGCACAAGAACATTTTCTCAAGGAACAAAAGACAAGGGGTTTGTCATATAAGATCTATCATCCAGAGAAGTCCTCTGTTTTCCTCCTTCCTCAAAATTGTTCTGTGCATGAAAGTAGCAGAAAAAGTTGTGAACAACAGGGCTAGAGCTCAGCACAGGATCACAGACAAGATTGATACAAAGGAAGAAAGAAGTAGAATAGAGCTGGAGAGGGCATAATTTGACTATTTGTGGACACAGCATTCAAAGACAACTTTTTTCCACATCTCAGACTCAATATTCACGATATCACGGGTCTTCCACCCATTTAAACAGTCTCAAAATTTAAGCCATGCTTCAAGACTTTCCCAGAAATAACCCCTATAGGATAGAGTCACAAAACTTATATTGGATTTCTGTTATTTCAGATAATAAAGACAAGGACTAACCATGAAAAATTGCAGAGGGACTGTGCAAGATTGGTAAAATAGCACAAGAAATTCCATCTAAATAAAGTGGTAAGGTGATGCATGTGGGGAAGAACATTTCTAACTTCACATGTGACTGATAGATCCTGAACCAACAATAGAAGTAAGATCATGTAGGTATGATATATTGTTTCATGATAACATCAGCTTGGTTCCTGGTGGCATGGAAAAAGAAAATGAAATGTCAGATATTATTATCTCTGTAGAGAGAACTGAAGGGGTCCAGAACAAGACAGAGAGCATCATTATACCATAGCATTAAACCAAAGTAAGGCTGCATTCTGAATACCATGTGTGCCTCTCATCTTCCAGTCTTTAAGTAAGAATTCAGTAGAAGCACAAAAGCATTTGAGAATGGCAGCAAGAATACCCTGAACTATGGAGTAGCTTCTGTACAAGAAATGACTAAGTGAAAAGGACTGAGCTAGCAGTGATTTAACAGAAAGCTGTGGTATCCCTGTTAAGAAGGGGATGGTAGAAAAGGAGCAGTTGTTCCTTGTCTCTTCCAATATAATTTTGTAGCAGGAGGCATCAAACGAAATTGGAGGGTGACATGTTCAGAACAAATAAAAGGAGGTGGTTCATCAGACCATGTGCAGTAAAGCTGTG
This sequence comes from Jacana jacana, assembly GCA_013400555.1. Taxonomy (NCBI): domain Eukaryota; kingdom Metazoa; phylum Chordata; class Aves; order Charadriiformes; family Jacanidae; genus Jacana; species Jacana jacana. The sequence goes on along the minus strand of VZTM01002625.1, from coordinate 191,538 downwards.
GAATTTCTTCCTCAGGTTGTAGTGAAAGCAAAAATGTTACAGAAGTTCAAGGTCAGAAGCTCACAGAAGAGAAATCTGCTGAAGGTTTTTAAACATGTAGAAGCTGCTTCCAACTCAGACTCTCCTCAAGCCATAAGCGGTTGAAGGCCAGCAGACTTCTAGTAGGAAGTGTCATATACACCTCCACTACTGTGATAATCCCCAGACAAGTGGGTTTGGTTCCCATTTGAACAAAGATGCTGAGCTGGACAGATGTTCCGTCTGGCTCAGTGTATCTGCTCTTATGTACATCTTCATGATTTGAAGGAGGTGGCTCTTTGATGCCCACTCGTTTCAAGCCTTGGTCTCTTTGGACCCAGACACAGAAGCTCTGTATGGTAAGACTCCAGTGGACCAATGTGACGACAAATATGACCTTTTGGATCAGGAGGGAGGAAGACTACTTCTCTGGGGCAATAAGCAAAACAAATGCAGCTTTCCTGAAAACCGAAGGGTTGGAGTCTGATGTCAGACAAATAAAGGTAAATTTACAGTAGTTCCACTGCTCTCAGTGGAGTTACCTAGGACTGTCAACACAGTAACAACCATAAGAAATATCCTGAAATGATGATGCTCATGGTAGAGTAGGAAGATCAAATGCAGGATGGGATCCTGCCATGAATTTAGTCCCAACCTTCTTGTCTTGACATTTTTTTTTCAGTCCCTACTTGGACAGGACTACTTGCTGAACAGGTAGGTCCTGTTAGTCAAGGTCACCTTGCTTGAATTGCCCCAAGCAAACCTAAGTTCAGGAGACCTTAAAATTATTCTAGTTATAAACTCTAGTTGACAACTGGAAGTGTTTAAAGGAAAAATGGACTGTTGAGAGACTTGAGAGTTTAGATTCAGCCACCCTGGTCATCAAAACCTACCAAAATTTACATTTTTTAGATTCAAACTGCAGAAAGGAGGAAGAAACAAGGAAGATGAAAAGGGGAGGTTAAAATGGTGACATAAACAAGAAGAGTGAGAACAGAAGAGTAGATGAACTAGGGTGGGAATGGTCAGTCATCTTCTAAACTCATCCCATTGGGGCTTCTTAGGTATTCAAAGATGTTTCAGACAGACTCGCAGTTGTGGTTTGGGGGTGTTTATCCCTGATTTCTTGATGGGGAAAGAGAACATAAAAAGGATCCAGAGATTCAGAAATTATATTGAAAGCAATAATCACATTCCTGTAAATAGTCATATGATTGTCTCAAAGTCTACACTCCCTATCCAGTTCAGCCTCTATCAGACAAAGCATGGCTTCAAAGAAAGTGTCTTAAAAAAACTGCAAAGCAGCCCCTTTGGCTCTCTAAGTCTTGAACTCCCCACAGAAAGTTCATAAATGCTAAAGGATTTATTGAGAAGGAACTACCAGATTTCTTGACCCATGAAGTAGCTTCAGACAATGTACAAAATAAACCAGTGCAAGACTTCCCTACTCCATTCACCATGTAACAGTATCCAAGATTTGAACCTTACTCTAGGTGGTAACCTTACTCTAGGAGGTGCAGGTGAATTTACTTCACTTGACTGTTTCTTGAATCACTCTTAAAGCAGCTTTCAGTGGTGGGTTTACAGGGCATGCTTGACCTGCAGACGCTGATAATATCTCCTCTGTATAATTTCAAGACATCCAGGGCTCTTGTTCCCAAGCAACTTCCCAGTAGCATCCAAAAGGTGAAAGTATGACATGAAACAGGGTTCAGAGCACAGACTTACAAGCTCCCAGAGCACATAGTATTTATGAGGGGCCAAAGCCAAAGTCAAGTCCTATTGGCTGCACAGAGATTCTAGCACCCAGCTCCCATTTTAGCCAAAGGGTGAAACCCCCTTGTTAACCTTTTTAATCATGCAGATGGTGTCAGTAGTCTTTTAAATATTCTCATCAGAGCTAGAGGTGCAGGTGAGAGTCAGCACAGTTTGATCTATCGAGGCAGATGCTAGTGGGATGAATATTTCAAAGTCTCAGAATCTGAAAACCCAAGGGGCATTCACCAGCAATCTCAGAAGATGGCCCAAGGACTAAAAGCCCAGTGAAGTTTCCACATGGCGTAAAATACAGTCTCTATAGGGGAGGGTTAAGCCACGCTGGCAGGATGGCACAGTGAAACCTGCATTGCTTGCTAGCATAATCAAGCTGTAATGGTATTCATTGCCTTTCTACTCAGACAAACCGCATTTAATTACCGTGTGTCCAAGTTGCAGTAATCTGGGTGCAGATAGATCTGAAGTAAATTGAAAGGAAATGGATTTTACGTGACAATGTAGAAAGGGAAAGCACATTAAGATAAAGATGATTAGGTGGATTGGAACAACCTTGTAAAAGATAATTGCATCCAAAACAATAGCATCTTCAGGGGATGCAGTGGAATTTCTGTCAAGTGAAAGTTATACCACTGTCACACTTGGGTAACTGTCTACTCCAGATTGACTCCTCCTTACTGTGCATGGTGGCTCCTTGAGCTTCTCTAAGAGTTGCAGCTTCTGGCTTGACTGACACCAGCGAAGCCATTTCTCTGAATCTCTGAATCTCACAGCCAGTCTGGTATTTCGTCGTGTCTCGCATCCTCCTGGGAGACAACATATGCTTCCCTTTTCCACCCTTTACGTGTTTAGATTGCAAATGCTCTGTCAGCAGTATAATGACCTGACCTACCCAGCAGGATGATTCACAGCCTGCCCAGTCCCACCTTGTCTTTGAACCTGACCAGTTTATATACCAGAAGTATATAAACCCTTGGCTAACACAGTTGCTTGCTCAGCCCCATGAGGTGACCAAGCTACTCTGGTATGTATCTTTGGAGAAGCAAGAACTGGCACTTACTCTTTCAGACTAGTTGTACAGGGATCTGTGACTGCCCAGCTGTAGTCAGCCAACTTTTTAAGGTGTTATTAGATCCATCACCAAACTAGGAGTCAGCTTTCAAGCAGTTCAACATCCCAGGCTATTTTGATCCAGAGATGTGAGTTAGCCTCTGCATTATTGCTGACCACTGTGTTCTGAGAGTAGAAACCCTCACTGATTCCTAAGTGAGAGTAAAAGGTGTCACCCTTCAGCAAGTACTCAGGAGCAGGGATCCTGATGGAGGTCACCATCATCCACTCCTGGAGTAGATGCTACAGTATGATGTGAATGTCCATGTGCTGGACCACAGCTTGTCCTTGGCAGCTTGTCCCACAAGGTAGTTGCTGATACAGTTCATGAGATAAGAAGATCCCCGCTTGGCATCCCAGCAACAGGGAACTTTGAAGAAATACCTACAAAAAGTAGAAATGTCCATCTGGATTAGCTAGTACAACAATGTGAGTCTATTTTGTCTCAAGGCCTCTTTTGAGAGAGCAACAGCATGGCTGGTAAGCTGCAGAAAGTCTGTGTGTTGTGGTCATGTTACATCTATTATATCATCACGATTCTGCTGTCCTCATCTGAGGCCCACCCAAGGAAGAAGGCTTCCTCACTCCAGCTCCATCCTTACTGGTGTTGTGAGAATGTGCTCCTTGTTTCTTCACTGTGTGCATCTATCTGACAAGTCTGACAACAGCCTTCTGTATTGGTAGGGCTAATCCCATCATTTGCAATTTTGCCTCCTATCATAAGGGTGCACAATAGCAACTCTTAGGTCCCTGAATCACCTATTAATTGTTTTTATCTTGTCTTTGTTAAATGTTAGAGTCTCCAGGGACTCTGATTCCCAGCATTTTTGTCAGAATTTTTCTTGGTTTCAGTTTCCTATTGGCCATGTGACAACTCACACTGTTGTGGTACCACTTTGAACTGTAAGAGTGCTGAGTATCCATCTGAAGCTGTCTCTGTGTCTTTCTTCACTAAGTACTTTACTAGCCACTCCAGTAGACTGGGAAGTACAGACGTTTTGGTGTGAGGTAAATCACACCCAGGAAAAATTGCTTTCATGCACTCTTGGTAACTGACAGCTGTTTTTTTGAATGGGTCTTTTTTAACTTCTGAGAGTCCACAGTCTTTACAGGGTGAGTTTTTGCTTCAGAGTTTTGTTCACTTCAGCCTCCATAAACTTTAGGCACGGTTGGTGCCCAATGCCTCTGATTCCTCGTTTTGAGCATCTCACAGTTATATTTGCCTGCCTTCCTTTTGGGATAACAGGAAGATCAACAGCTCATGCAATGCTGCCCTCCTCCTCTTGCTGCCCTCCTCCTGTTTATCAGAGCCCATATCTGCTCAGGAGAAACTTGTGCTGGGGCTCTGTTGAAGTCCTAGCCTGACGTAAACAGCATCTTCCTCAATGCCTGTAAGTTTGAATGCTGTCAATCATACCCTTGATGCTCAGCACAGCCAAGCCTTTCAACCTTTGCTCTATTTTTTCTCCCTGTGGTTTCACACAGACCCATATTTCTGTTCATATTCCATTCACAGTAATCTTACTATTTGACTCATGGTAACCATACCATTTCTGTTACTTCTCTCTAGCTATTTGACAAGCTTCATCAGCTTCCTTGATGCCACTGGCTGCCTGATGCCAGGACGAAATACCTTTGGCTCTTCACTTCAATTTTTTTCAGTTACTGAATATCTTTGATGTATCCCTTCAAATATATTTTTCTTGTCTACCTGGCTGTGCTAACTTCTCTTTCAGACACATAATTTCCATCATATGAAATACCTGTAACTTTTTTTTCAGACATATCCTATGAAATACATAGTTTTGCTTTTTCATCTGGAAACTCCAGCTTTTTCCAAAGTTGCTCCAAGCCACCAGACGTGTTCTTCCCCATACCCAAGTATCTGCAGACCTAAGTATCTTTGTACCACCAGCCTTGCTACTATATTCCTGGGATGGGCAGTAAGATGTGAAACACAGCCTGAGTGACAATCAAAAGAAGGGATGTTTCCCAGAAAGGGTGTTGGACACAAGCCAACATGCACCCTGTTTTTCTAAAGCCTTGTGCCAGAAGCCTGCCGATATATCACATTCAGGTAATATACTTGGGGATCACAAAAAATGTCTCTGATGGCCTGCAGTGAAACATGTTCCCTTTAGTTTATTTGTTTCACACCAGGAACTAAAGGAAGAATTTTATCTATTTCACCTATGACAGCAAAAATACCTACTCCATGGACTTTTTTCCTTGCTCAGTGAACTCCTGAAGCTGTAAGTCTTTCTGGCTACAGTTCTGTCCATTGGAAACGCCAAAGAAACTTTCCTGTGCACACCTCTCAGCTCTATTCCTTCCATCCGTGCTCCATGCTCTCTCTTGTGGTAGCGAGCACAGAAGTAAGCCCCACATGGTTAAGCACACTGGAAGGAAAACTCAGGTCAGTGCTGCACACTCCTTTCTTCCGTGGTGGTGGGTCATGCACAGTGGTCATGCTTGACAAGGATGGACAGACAGCTTGGCTGTTAAACTCTGACAAAACTCTATGGGGCAAGTGCAAATGAGATTTACTCTGCTTTTCCTTGGAGGCTCACAATCTCACCAAACAGGGACGATTTTTCAGGTTATGACAGAAATCATATCCCCTGCAGTGTAGGCCCTTTCAAGCCAAATTTCTAGTTGCTGCTCCACAGAAGCTTTAGATCTTCTCAGAGAAAGGCACTGAGAGTCAATTTTAAACTACAGATACATCGGTTTCTTTTTCTCTAACCTCATTCTGAGAAACTGCTTTTGAACTGCTTCAGATTGAACTCGGCTTCCCCAAGCCAAACCACCAGAGGTATCCACCACCACAGAGGATCTCAACCTCAAGGGTTACGTTTGGCTAGGTTGTGGGACATGGCGAACAGATTCCTGTAATGCAACCAGCCTTGTAGAAACTGGTGTCAAAAACTGTGTTTTCTTGTTTTCTACAAATAGCTGTCGCAGGAAGCAAATAGAAGAGCTGAAAGAAACCCCCTATTGATCTGTACCTATTTGCAATGCTAAGGGCCCTATTTCTGCCACATTAATTTCTCTGCCTTTTCAATAAACCAGTTACTACCGTGATCCCGTCTCCTTTCAACCTCTGCTTACACCCACCAGAGCATTAATCCCTAGAAATCACCTCTTGCGGTTGCTTGATGGATTAATTCAGCAGAGGCACGTCCCGTTAATATATCAATAGTGCGCTGTTAGGCTGGGCTGAAAGGGGTCTGCTTCTCAGTGATAGACCAGAGAGCAGCCAGAGTGTGCACTCTGCGTGTGAGATGGATCCCCCCCCGTGAGAAGAGGTGCAGAGGGGAGAGGGGACGCGCTGCCCATGCAAATTTCCTACATTAGATTAGCCCCCGGCATCGATGCACAAAAGCAGGTTGCTCCCCATTGCTAGGATTCGAAGGGAAAAGGACACAAAGGAGCAGTGCTGGCCGGTCCTACGATTTCCACACCTTGTTTAATCCAACCCTGGAGAAGAATAACTGATGACCGCTGGAACCCAACAGCTCCTATCTGAAAGGAGCGTGTAACTGCCTCTCTTGGAGTGGGAGATGCCAAGCAAGAGAGGATTTCATCCATAAGGAAACAGCTCCACCTGTGTGATTGAAACGAGATGTGAGACACTTACAAAGATTCCCAAAGCTTGCATGAGCATAACCACCGCTCCTACTCATTGATTTTCAGCGCATTTATTTGCATTTCTATTGGCACGAACCGGTCAGCTCCAGCCTGTTCACTGGTTTTGATCTGCTTCATTTTTTCCGTCTCCCTCTCTTTGAGCCAGTGGGAGTCAGGCACCCCGGAGTCAGGCATCCGCCCGCATGTCAATAAGCTTGCTGGATTGGTCGTGGGTGATGGACACATTGGGTGGGATCTGTTGTGCGCCACTTCCGAAAACAAGGCAGAGCCACGAACACAGCACTAGAAATCTCACTTGAAAAGACTGTGGAAATCTTGGCCAGGAGCAGATGTTGTGTTTTGCAAAGCTCTCTCTTCTCCTCCCCAGGACTGATTCTATGACTTTGCTGTGTTTATTGCAACCCGGGTGCAATCGGTTCTCATGGTGAATATCCCTTTAGCAGTCCTACACTGGTTACTCAAGTGCTACCTGCTCGACGGAAAAGAACCAGTGAATCTCATTTTCTCACTCAACAAAGATTCCCCTACCTCCCTTTCCATCGTTACATTTCTGGAAGCTCTTTTCCTCCTTCTTATTTTAGTCCTGTGTGTCCCCTGAGCTCTGTGATTGCATTTAAAGCAGACACAACGACATTATGAAGCATTAAACTAATGGCATTTGAGACCATTTTTCTCCCATAAACTATTATGACATCCCTGGAATGGCTGGCAGAGGGCTGAGCACCAGCACCGCCATCCAGGGCTGCATCCCTCTCTGCCGCTCTATACCCACTCTGGGATTCGAGGTGCCATCTCTTGTGCTGCTCTTGCTGTAACAGTCCCCAAGAAAGCTGTTTTGATCTTCAGATGAGTTGTTTGGCACGACCATAATGACAAATACATGAATGGGAGGGTTTACCATGAATTGCAAAGTACCCATCGAATCCCTAAGGTGGAGAGGAATATATCTTCCTTCACACCCTTTTGATGTATAGTTAATTACACGATTCTGGAACTGTTACCATGTGCAAACACAGTGAAAATTGACTTTCTAAGCCATCCCTGGCCCCTCTGCATATGTCGCTCGCTCTAGCCCAATACCCTGCTCTGTCTGTACATACACAAATATATCATCAGTCCTGGCTTAGGCTTTTTTTTTTATATATAATCTAGCTTTATAAAACGTTAGAGGGATAGAATGGAATGTAACATCCTTCAGGACTGATGCAGCTTTTTTAAAAAGAAGAAGAAAAAAACAACTTATTTTATATTGGTTGTTCTTTCTCTTGTCTGAATAAAAGCTTTAGCACAGCTTGAAAGGGTTGCATGTGCTGAAATGTAGCCCAAGGATATGTGTTATTATCCATCCCCTCTTGACCAGCAGGGTCTCAGCTCTCTCTCCCTTTCAGCCTTTTGTTTGAACAGATGGGATTGGGGAACGAAGGGAAAGAAAGGCAGTCTGTTCTCATTAACTCTCCCAGTACACAAACACAAACCTGAGCACAGGGGACCTACAGAACAGGACTGCTTCCACTCCATACACATCCACTGAGACCATATGTACCCACACACAAAGGCAGACAGAGGACCCACATTGAGCCAGCTACTAGGCATTTACCAAGGATGACTCCTCATCAACTAATTTAAAATTATTTTTTTCCAAAAGCCCTCATAGGTCATTTCCTTTTTATTCAGCTGCACAATTTAAAAAATAACCTTCAACTGATGTGATGTTGAGGCTGTTTTAAAAGGAAGATTGTAATCAAATTAGCCTAAAACCTGAGCTGGGAATATTTGTTGTGCCTTGGTCTAACATGAGCTATGTGAAGAGGTTTCAGGTTGAACCTGCCAGAGCATAGATGAAGTTCTCCCAGCTCAGCCTCCTAGCATGGGCCAAGGCTGCTTCTTCCGGAAAAGACACTCAAAAACCTGCTGTCAGCCATGATAGACTTCTAGTCCTTTGAGAACATCTCACAAACTCTGCAGCAGGGTACACTGTGACCCTTCAAAACTGACTTTTTTTCTTTTTCCATCATGGTTCTTGCATATTTTTCCATATTTGCTGATAGAGTTCTTGGGAATTTAAACATTTAAACAAATATTTGACAATTTTTTTGAATCATGCATGGTCGTTGACCTTATTAATCTCCTGTGGCCACAAATGTCTGCATGGACAGCATGGGGGCAAACATCTCCTTCCAAAAAAGCTGTGACTCCTCACTTTGGAGAAGGACAAGGAGCTCCAAGCTCTGCAGCCTGGTGGCTTACCACACTGTGGAAGCTGAGGGAAGGTGATTACCTGCAGCCTGTGACAAACCCAAAGCCACTTGAACTAGATCAGTTTATGTAGATGGGGAGGTGAGCTGGGTTCCTCAGCACCATGCTGCATACTACACATCCATCATGGGTGTGGGGCACACGCAGATGGCTACTGCAGCTGGCACATGGCAAATCATCAAGCCACCATACTGCAGCCACAACCAAGGCTCAAACCACAGTTGGAGCCATGGCAGAGCAGGTATCTGCCAGAGTGTGGCAAGCTCCTCCAGATACAGAGCTTCTCCTGTTCCCCTTTGCAGGTGTTGACTCTCACTGCTGCTTGGAAAAGGTTTTTGGGCAACTCAGGTCTCACTGCTTCCTCCTTCCTCTCCAGATCAGCTCTGTCTCCATTTGCGTTCACCTGCTCTCCCCAGTTCTAATGGGGTCAGGCCTGAGGGCATCTGCAGTTGCTTAACAACAAGCCCCCACATCAGAAGTGTGATGGATACTTGGCAGCTCTGAAACAAGCACCAGGGAAAATGAGTAGAGTCAGGAACAAATTCTCCACATAGGGTCCTTGGTTAAAGCCCCCAGCTGACCTTTGTATTTGATCATATTTCCCCAGGAGCCTCGCTGTACCCTAACGAACATCAGATCTTTATTTAGCTATCAGGTAAGAAGGTGAGGGAAGCTTGAGTGTGGCTCTCCTCCAGCTGCGAGTAGGCTGCTGTGAGCTGGAGACATAGCAGGCTCTTTCCTCAAGTGGATAAGGAAACACCCATGTATTATGTCCAGCATCAGGTAGATCTGTATTTCATTACAGCCCTGGGCATTTGACATGTAGTCCCAAGCAAAGAGAGCTGTCAGTTTTTCCCCCAGGTATTGCGAGCGTAGGGAATGCAGACCAGAAAATGAAGTCATTCTCCCCGCAGGGCTGTTTGCAGAAAGATCACAGGGGGGCCAAGGCAGAGAAGCATGAGTACCTCTGCTCACAAGTGCTCACGTGCTCCCTGGGCATGCAGAGGCAGGTTTCCACAGCCATACAGTTCCTTTGAGCATTACCGCACCGACACGTGCCCTTCAGGTGATTGCCAGCAGATGAGCCGCTGGCAAGGCACCCTCTGCCGACTTCTTTTTCCATGCGGCATTGCCCAGTTTCCACAAATAAGAGCAGCAGGGGCAGTGCCTAAATTAAACCCCCCTGCTACCCAGCCATGGACTGGCACAGAATGAGTGAAAGGCTTCCAGGTGGCTCTGCGGGTGGTGGGTCCTGGTTGCACATGAACTATAGCACGAAGGTGGAGACCCCCATGTTAGCTCTATGGCAAGCCACCCCAGGCCCAACTGCTCTTCTAAGCTGAAGCACAGCTTGTGTCCTGAAGCAGCAGTTCACTTCAGTGTGGTGCAGAGCACAGCTAAAAAGCCCTGATGGGCCTGAACTGGCAGCAAGCAGGCTCAGCACAGCCCTCCGCAGGCTTTACTGTTGGTAAAGGCAGTGCCAGTACTACAGCAAAAGGAGCCCAGACCAGGACACATCACTTGGTACAAGGCTGTGTCCAGCAGAAACCCCTGTACCTCTGCAGCACACCTCCCAATGCTCCCAGCTTAGGACTGGGGGTTGCAGTGCACCAATACCTGCAGTTAGCAGCGTTCCCCCAAAGGTCTGCCCACACCTCACAAGCAATCAACATCGGCTTTAATTGCACAGCACTTAAGGCACATAATGGTTAGCAGAAGAGACCAAACCACCAACCACCGTTTTCAGCAGTCTGAAAGAACAACATCATTACCTCTAGGCTGACACTTTACTCATTAGCACATCTGCATGGCACCAGGAATAGATCCTGCTCTTAAAAATCCAGTCAACCAACCAAGGAACACAGGCCCCCAAGCTTTTCCATGCAAAACACCTGCAGTTTGGGCTCAGCAAAGTCTCAGCAGATTACATGCTTCCCAGCAAGGAATGGCAACGCTTTCAGCCAGGCCATTGCAACCTGTTTAAAAGGGAAGAAAATAAATAAAAAAAACCCCAACATTACAGAAAAAAATAAAAGCTTAACAGTCAGAAGGGTCAGCTGAAGTCTAGGAGTGTGAGGAGGAACTAGAGGTTCCTTAGTATTTCTCTGTCTTTTTGGCAGAGGCAAATTACAAATTCGACTCTTGCTTTCACCAAATAGCAGAAAAACAGCTTGGAATTTGATGTTTCACATCTAACAAAAGACCCTTTGCAAAGAAGCAAGATTCAGATCAAGGAAAATATTTTGGTTTACCTTAATTTCTTCTTCATGCCTAAGTGACAAGCTGCTTGAAAAGGAAATATCGAAACAGAGCACTTCAATAACTTGGAGTTGTTTCCCCTTTAATCTACCTGGGAGGGGGGCAGAACGGTGCCAGTGTACAGTCAGAAGGAGCTCCCAGTGCAGCTGTAGAGCCAGCAAATGGCTCAGGCTCTGAGTCATTCTCCTTCAGTTACTCTGTGTCATAAGAAAAATGATCAAACACCTCTCTGTGGGCATTTCCAAGATGTCCCAAAGCTACAAAGGTAAGCCTGATCAGCACAATGTGATCCTGCTCCTGGTACCTGTGCCTCTTCCCTATGCAGCTGCTACTAGCCAAGCTTGGAGACAGGATGCTGAAGGGCAGCTCTTTGGTCCAGAAAGTTATCATGAAATTGCATGCTATGTTTTGCTCCATCCTGTGCAAGAGAGTCTCCTTCAGACCATCCATGCCTCAGAGTGCAGGACAGTGCTGTGTTACCTGAGCCTGCATTGCCATGGGAGAGACCAGCCTGTGCCAGGCTGTGTCCTGGTGCCACCAGACAACCATTGCTTCAACTCCATCCTTTGACACTTGCTTAGGTTGGCAGCTGCCAGAGGCTGGGTGTGCCCTGCTCTCACATTGTTTCAGATGCCCAGCAAAGAAAATGGACAAACATTGAGTGTACCACCATCCGTGGGGTACTGAGGGCCACATTCCATATGCCAGCTAACAGTGGTGGACCCACCAATGACATGGGGAATCAGGGCCAAGGAGACATCCTGCTGGTGCCTGTATGATCTGTCAGTGTAGATGTACCGGGTTATACCCAGCTGGAAAGGACCAAAGGATTACAAGTGGAGGTCAAGCAGAGCACCCTCATTTCAAATATCATCCCCATATTGGACAACATTAGGAGAAAGGTGGCCAGCAGATCCAGAGAAGTTATTATCCCAATCTGCTCAGTGCTGGCGAGGGCACATCTACGTATTTTGTCCTGTTTGGAGACCCCAAGGGGTGGGGTCCAGAGGGATCTCGAGAAACTTGGAAGCATCAACTGAGATGGTGAGAGGCTTGAAGCACATAACCTACGAGAAAAGGTTATAGGAGATGGGCTGGCACTCTGGTGAAGGGAGACTGTAAGTCAGTATAAATGCAGCCTACACTTATTTCAAAAGGAGCTTCAAAGATGATGGAGCCAAACTCTCACACAGCCATAGTAACCCATCTGCTGGGGAGGTGGAGAGGTTGGAGGCAGAGCTCAATGCAACAGCTCCTAAAAACAGGTGGAATCATTCAGGAGCCAGAGCAGCTGCAGACAGAATGTGACTGCCCTCTCTCCTAAGTTTTCCCAGGGATCAATGGCCAGAGGTCTCAGTTCAAGTCAAGGGTCAAGTGTTTTCATTGAGCTTCAGAAGTTGAGATAACTCCTCTGTGCAATGGAGGCTGCTCCAGAAATCTCTCAGCTGTGCAGGGATGCTTTTAAACTGGTCCTGGCTCTAGTTTTACATTACTTCTCCCCATTTTTCTGCATAATCCCCCTTCAAACGAGTGTGGCACCATAACCAACCTAATCCATCTACAGTATTTAAACTTGGAACCCAGCTAATACAGAGGGGCTGGAGGCAGCAAGTAAAACACCATATGTTAATTAACTTTGAAAATTGCACAAGTCCAAAGCCAAAACTTCCCTTCATCTGCAGTCTGCAGAACTGCTGATATGGATGGAGATCTGAATCTTGCATCTGCCTGATGCAAGTGCTCCTAAGTGGCAATCCCCTGCTGATGGGGGAGCACGGGCTGGCTACTGGACTTCAACTGCTAGCTGCTGCCAGTTCCCAGTACTTCAGCTCTGCCTAGTCCTCCACTTGCTCTGTTGTCACTGAAATAGCTGAAGCTGGGATGTGCAGCTTGAATGGACTGCTTGAGCCAGTTTCTACCAGATGGCTTGCTCTTGCTCCCAGTTACAAGGGAAACCAAGGCACCTGGTGTAGGTCTGGTATGGACTGGCACAGACTGGGGCTTAGGTGCCAAGCTGTGATAGAAAAGGGAAACTGGGGTGAGTAAGGAGATCCACCTGAAGACAGGCTCCACCTCTCTCCTTGCTCTTGGGCCCAGCTCCGTGTCATCTGTCATCGGTAGTCACAAGAGCTCAGCTCCCTGGCAGCTGCCTCTACGCATTTGCATTCAGACCTTGCATGTGAATGTGATTTAGGGTCCTCAAGAAAGAACTTGGTCCTTTGGGGTCAAATGCTGGGTGCAGAGGGAGGACAGTGGAGAGAAAAAGCAGCCCATCTTGCAATCCAAAATGAAATAAAAGGGCTCAGCGGTGGCAGTACTGGCAGGAGGAGCAGCAGACCCTCCGCTCTGTCTGGACTATTTCCCAGAAGGGATGGCAAGGCCTGAGTAATCAGGCTCAGCTGGTAAGTCCAAACTAGCATAAAGACTAAATTATCCCTTAGTCCTTCCAGCTCAGGGGAAAGGATATTGATAGGGGAGGCAAGGATGACTGCTGGAGTGCAGCTGCCAGCAGAAGCCCAGGCAGACAGAGAAACATCTTTCCACCTAACCTGCTCCTCGCCCCATTGTCATTCAAATCACCGGCGCCTGGCGTGTAAAGGGCAAAGGCAAATCCCAGTGCCCTGCTCGGCCCCACACCAGCATAGCTGCGGGCACCCTGCAGCCCCTGGGGGGGGTGGGAATAACACCATCTGCACCTGCCATTGCTCATAGAGAGCTACTTGAAGACTCCACCATTCGCTCGCTCAACACAAACTTTCTCCTCGCTCTGGTCTGCAAAAGGGGGGTCTGATGCCAGGCTGTCTGAGCTGGCATGAAACATTGGCCCAGCAGACTAGGCTAAACTTGGGTCCAACTCGCTGAGTGATCTTGTCTCCATCAGTGCTGGAAGAGTGTGCAATATCCCATGGTGGGAAAGGTGCCTCACTGCTGGATTCAACCTTGGGAGAAGGGTTTATCACACTTTTAAACATCACCAGACCTATCCCCACCTGTTCAAAAAATCATAGCCCTCAAAGTTATGTGATCACAAGATTTAAATTGAAAAAAAAAAAACCAAACCATTTTTGTGTGTGGTTTTGCTTGGGAGGGTGTGAGCTTTTTTACACTCTGGTTTCCAAACCTTTTAAACTCCATCATGGATCATAGCTTCAAGCTGCCCTCTGCAACTGCTGGGGATGTGGGAAACCTTAGGTTATAAAAATGGAAAGCCATGACCCAAATTTCACATTAGCTGTCACCCCTAAGGTCCTTTGATTCTCAGCCACTCCTCCTCACATCGCAGCCACTATATTTGCTGTGGAAACCCTGTTTGTGGGGACCACACTAGAGCACACTAGATGTGGAAAGGTCCTGGTTAAAACCACCCAGTGGAAAAAGAGAAGGTTCTTTTTGAGCTGGACCTGTTCTCTGGTCTCAGCTGTGGTGTAGCCCCACAAAAGGTTGCCTGCACAGCTGAGGGAGCAGCCATCAGGCAAACAACATTACAGGGCAGGCAACTGCAAGCTGTCAGGGCAGGTGAGGAAGAAAATGGCGTGATGCCACATGCAAGGACAGAGTGTACCCTCAGCAGGTTTGCTGATGACACAAAATTGGGAGGAGTGGCTGACACACCAGAAAGCTGTGCCACAATTCATTCAGACCTGGACAGGATGGATATATGAAAGGAAAGGAACATCCTAAAGTTCAACATGGGCAAGTGTAGGGTCCTGCACATAGGGATCAACAACCCCATGCACCAGGGATTGACCTGCTGGGAAGCAGTTCTGCAGAGAAGGACCTGGAGTCCTGGTGGACAACAAGTTGACCATGAAGCAGCAATGTGCCCTTGTGGCCAAGAAGGCCAATGGTCTCCTGGGATGCATTAAAAAGAGCATGGCCAGCAGGTCAAAGGAGCTCATGCTCCTCCTCTACTGGAAGCCTGGTGAGGCCACATCTGGAGTACTGTGTCCAGTTCTGGGCTCCCCAGTTAAAGAAAGATAGGGAACTGGAGAGAGGAGGGCTACAAAGATGATCAAAGGAGTGTCTTTCTTATGAGGAAAAGCTGAGAGACTTTCCTCATAAGACTGAGAGGAAGACTGAGAAGATCTCATCAATGCTTATAAATATCTCAAGGACAGATGTGAAGAGGATGGGGCCAGACTCTTCTCTTTGTGTTTGGCAAAAGGACAAGGGGCAATGAACACAGGAAATTCCATCTAACTATGAAAAACTTCCTTACTTTGAGGGTGCCAGAGCACTGGAACAGGCTGCCCGAAGAGGTTGTGGAGTCTCCTTCTCTGGAGATATTCAAGAAGCTGCCTGGATGAGTTCTTGTCCCAACCCCAACATAAGAAGGACCCATTATGGAGCAAGTCCACAAAGATGATCAGAAGGCTGGAGCACCTTTCCTGTGAAGATAGGCTTAGAGAGCTGGGGTTCTTCAGCCTGGAGAATAGAAGACTTTGAGAAGACCTTATAGCAACCTTCCACTACNGGGTGGTGTGTGGGGGGGGGTGGGGGTGAACTAGATGATCTCCGAAAGTCCCTTGCAAGCCCTGCCTCTCTGTGACGTCACCGCCGCTACATTTCCCAGGGGCGGGGTTTACCTGTCGGCCCTTGGCGCACCCGCGGGCAGAGCGGCAGGCACCGCTACGCGCGGGGCGGCGGCGC
>VZTM01002625.1:115167-161831 GCA_013400555.1 Jacana jacana | reverse complement strand
GGACCTGTTTCCATTCCCCCCCTTCCCTGAGATCCCCTCCTGCTGCCTGGTGACAAGAGGAGGGAGGGTCCTCTGATTTATGTGGGACCTCAACCTGTTCCCTTTCTCTCAGGGAGTGGGTCCACCAGTCGATTTTACTCTCACACTCCCCGATTCTCCTCAACCTCTCCACTTTGTCCTTCAGCTCAGCCACCTGACTGAGCAGATCACTCACCTGGTCACATCTGACATGTGCTGTCTCTGCCACCCTCCATTGCCAGTGCCAGGCTCCGGCACTCTCTGCATCCAGAGGCCTGGACACCCACATGTTTGTGTGGCACCTCTGCCTGAGTGCCCACAGCTTTTCAAGTAACCACCTTTGACTGAGTATCAACCATGGCTGGATGTATGCTAGCAACTGATGCCTTGCAACTCAAGGGTCAGCTGGGATGGGCAACCTAGTCCCCAGACCACTCAGAGGGGCTGAAATTACCTCATACACTGGTCACACTTGGGCACTGGTCCCTCACTCATGACCGCATGGGCAGGGACTAGTCCCTGTCCTCCCGGTGGCTTCTTATCACTGCCAGAGGTGCTGGCTCTACCCAAGCTCCCTCAGCAGCAGCCCGCCCACCATGTGACAGCCCCCTGCACATACAAAGGGCTATTCCCAGCTTCAAAAAGCCTCCAAGAGGGCTTTTCCTCAGCCTTTCTTGCTCCAGATCCCTTCCCCAGTGCAGTCTTACCGGCCCTGAAGCTGGTCTCTGTGGCAATGATATTACAGAAAAGGTCTTCATCTCCCTCATCCTTTTATGGGGAACTGCTATTGTTCCTACCCTACAGGGGTAGGAGAAACCTTGTGGCAGTGTCCTGTAGAAATGAGCCTTCAACAAAACTCAGGTTCCCCAAATCCATGAGGTCTACACACTGATTTTTCTTGACAGTGAGCCTGTCCCCTGTCCACTCTACTTATCACTAACAGACCCACTGAGCTTTTGAGTGGAGAAACAAAGAGATGGGCTCTCCAGGGACTGTGACATTCAGTGGGAGTCTGCAGGAGGAATTCTTTTTGGAGCAGAGGTAAAGCCTAACAGTCACAGTCTTTGCTACTGGGGCCACGGGCAGATAAAATCCATGTGTCTACGACTAACGAGGCAATGCTTTTTGAGACTAAAAAGTCTTTTTATTCCTAATTTTTTGACAGCAAAAAGAGAAGAAAATGAAAATTGGATTGTGGCCATTTTTAAGCAGATTAAAAAGTTATTCAGACTAGAGAGAAAGTGCCTCAAAAATAGCTTGAGCGATATGAAAGTGGGGCAATTGCTGACTATCTGCAAGAATTAAAGGAGGGCAGGAGCCTGGGAAGCCAGTTTTGAAGCAGCTGTGAACATGTCATTTTTACAGCCCTGTCTGATGTGTGCCTGCTTTAAAACACACTCAGATGCCAGCAGAAACCTACTCTTGCACCCCAAACCTGTGGGGTCCTTCAAAGGCAACTAGCCAGCCTGGTGTATCCCTGGTCATCCCACAAGCTCAGTTGTTCATTTTACAGCCTAAAGATTCAGTGAAAGTCAGTCATTGCCACCCACTGTGACAAAAGTCTTGCATGTCCCACTAAAAGCAATCAGAGGTATCCAGGTTTGTCACATTTCCCTCTAGAAATGACTGTCACTGAAGGATACCTCTCTAGGGAGTATGTTTCTGAGGCTGTCTTGCTCTGACTTTTACCCACATTCCTCAAGCTTCGTTATTAGGACTTCAAGTTGCAGGCAAACATTGAACTTCTGAAAAGGCATGAGCAGAAACCAAGAGGAGGCTTTGGAAATAAGACAGAGTTGGAAACTGTAGCCCACAGAGTTTCAGTCAGTATGTCATGGGCTACTCAGGTTGGAAGTGAAAGCTGAGGGGATGTGCACTCCTAAGTCACTCAAGGGATGGGTATAATGTGCCCAGGGAAGTGACTGAGTCACTGTCCCTGGAGGTGTTTAAAAGACATGTAAATATGGTGCTGAGGAGCATGGTTTAGTGATTGACTTGGGAGCATTAGGTTAACAATTGGACTTGATGATCTTCCAAACTATATGAATCTATGATTCTATAACTGTTAAGTAATGCTTGCCTTCCACCTCAAATATTGAAATCCAGCCATAGCATTAAATGGGAACAGCAAGTCGAGGTGAGAGTTGCATATACCATGAAGGGACATCTTCTGCTTTCTGGTGTGGATAGAGGCAAGGCTGGGATGGAGCTACATGCAAGGAGGAGGCCTGATAAGGCCATTTGTCTACATGTCACTTTGGCAGGGGAGAGAGACCTGTGTCCCCTGTCAAGCTTTTCTTTGCCAACCCCTTAGTGTGCCTTCTCCAGCAGATCCACGTCAGCCCCAGTGGTGGCATGTGGCCAGCTGGCTTGCCTCCACCTGCCTGTCGCTGCCAGTCATGGGGCAGCAGTGACACCCCAGTCAGAGGAGGGGAAGAGGTGAAAGACGGTGCCGCTGAGCTGGTTTCCCCCAGCAGCATGGTGTGGGAGGCACAGCAAAGCAGCAGCCAGCACTCAGCTCCTGGTCACTGTTCCCAGGAAATGAAGAGGAAGGAATATACACGACAGCTTGCTGGGAAATCGGAATCAGGGAATTGTCAGAGTTGGAAGGGACCTCTAGAGATCATCTAGTCCAATTCCCCTGCCAAAGCAGAATTGCCTAGAGCACATTACTCAGGACTTCATCCAGATGGGTCTTGAAAACCTCCAGGGAAGGGGATTCCACAAAGTCTGTTCCAGTGCTCTGTCAACCTCACTGGAAAGAAGTTTTTCCTCATATTTGAGTGGAACCTCCTGTGTTACTGCTTGTACCCATTGCACCTCATCCTATTGCTGGAAACCACTGAAAAGAGTCCAGTTCCATCCTCCTTCAACCCACCCCTTAGGTACTCGTAAACATAGATAAGGTCTCCCCTCGGCCTTTTCTTCTCGAGGCTGAAGAGCCCCAGCTCTTTGAGCCTTTCCTTGTAAGGGAGGTGCTCCAATCCCTTAATGATCTTTGTTGTCCTATGCTGGGCTCTCTCCAGTAGTTCCCTGTCTCTCTTGAACTGGGCAGCCCAGACCTGGATGCAATATTCCAGTTGTAGCCTCACCAGTGCTGAGTAGAGGGGAAGAATAACCTCCTTTGACCTCCTGGCCACACTCTGCAATGGAAATGCAATAAATGCAGCAGGGTTATGTGAAAAACCCCCATAGGGCCAGCAGGCAGGTCCCATCAACTGGGAGGCCAGCAGCGATGGTGGCACCCATCCATCATGCCTCCTGCCCCAAGAAACCAGCCTGGGCATATGCCTCCTGCCCATCATCTCTCTAAGTACGATAAGGTTTTAACCACCTGCCAGCAACGTATGGGGCTTGGTAACTGCTGTGGGCATCGGATGTTGCAACATAAGCTGCCCTCTGCATTGGGATTGTAGGTCCAAGGGCCATCAATTTTCTTGGTACACCATAAGCAGAGAAGGTGCTTCAGGAAAGAGTTTGAATGTCAGTCAGCAGCTCCAGCTTGTGTCCCAAGCAGGAGGAGAAGTCCCACGAGTCCTCACCTCTTTTGTTGCTGAGGAAATGGGACTTTTCCTCTAGCAGTGCAGATGAGGCTCTGAAACTGTTTAATCCAAGATCTGTTATCCAAAGCCTAATCATTCTGATGCCCAAGGGGTTACAAAGGAGATACCCTTATTAAAAATGCGGTAAATACCTTCTATTTTTGTTAAGCCCTAGTAGGACACGCTGTACCTTGATTCTCTGTACCAGTGAAGCTTGTCCCTTCGTAAAGCCTGCCTGCATATTCCCAGCATCAACATCTTCCACTCCCTCTCTCTTGCTCACTCCCTCTCTCTCGGATGATGTAGAGTGCCAGCAAGGCCCTCAATAGTGTCATATCTGTCCTTTTTATTCATTGCAGGGTTTATTTTTAGCCTGAAACAACTGCTTCCTAAAAATGGAGTTCCTAATGACACGGGAGCTGGACACAGCTATGTAAGGTATCCAGGGCTTGGCCTGACAGCTTCTCCTGTCTGTCTCTTTGTTGTGAGCCCAGGACAGCAGAGTTTGCTGCTCCCCACAAGCCTTGCAGAGTTTGGGCTGATCACTAGGAAGGCAGCAGAAAGAGAAACTCAGTTTGAACTCCACCTGGAGCCTTTGGTCTCCCCCTCTTCCTAAATTAAGAAGGAGGGGGACATTTACCCATCCTCCACTGCACTCCAAGACTCCCCTATGAAGGCGACTTGCTGGATCCTGGCAGGTTTTTACCTGCTTTTCTGCTGCAAGGCAGAAGAGGGACTGAACTTCCCCACTTATGATGGGAAAGACCGAGTGATTGACCTGAACGAGAAGAACTACAAGCAGGCCCTGAAGAAGTATGATATGCTCTGCCTCCTCTTCCATGAGCCCGTAAGCTCTGACAAGGTCTCCCAGAAGCAATTCCAGATGACAGAGATGGTCTTGGAGGTAAGCACCACTGCATGTCCCAGCCAGGGTCAATATTACAGCATTGCTTGGAGTCATGGAGAGAAGCCACAGGACAGGAAAGTCAAAGGGTCTTGTGCAGGGGAAGGTTGGGCACCCAGAAGTTTAGGTTTGTTTACTTGGATTTGAGTTAGCCCCTGAGTTCTGTGAAACCCAGGAAAAAAGCCTCTGTTGTGCTCTACTGAGTTGTTTTGCTGAGAAATAGTCTTTCTGGATTGCATGTCAAAAATTCAGGTGATAGCGAGTAACCTTGCAAATATCAGTAACATGAATTTAGCTCAGCTGAGCATTCCCAAATCTCAGCACAGACCTGAGTCTGTAGCTTGAAATTTTTAGATCCTTTCTCAGTCTGTGCAAGCCAGTATCCCCCTTTGCATTCTGGATTTGGTCCAATTTTCTATCCTACTAGGAGTAATCAGCCAAGAAGCCGTACCAAACTGTGCTGCAAATGGGTGTCCTAGCTCCCCATCTCAAAAGCCTCCCACTGTTGCAGTGTTAAATCCCTTTGGTTTCTTCCTGACACTCGGTTGCCTGCTTGGAACCAGTCTGTAGCTGCATGTTAATGCAACCATTCTCTTCTATGATGGGAAAAAAAGAATTAAAAAAAAAAAGTGCCATTAATTCTTTGCTGAAAGAATGATTAATGAATCCTCAGTAAAATAAATTGTAGTAAAAATTGTAAAGCAGTTTCATAGCATTCGTTCTTGTAGTGTAGCTGTAATCTAGGGAATCACACGGCTGCAAACCTGGATTGTTAAGTGTTTGTTTTCTACCAGGGGCTTAAAAATATTCCCTCTTAAATAAAAGACACATTTGGAAAGAAAGTGAGAATTACAGAAGAAACACATAAGCTTTATTTATCAGATCCAGAGAGAAAATTCATTGCACCCCTAGGACTAAAGCAAACTTGGATTAGAAAATACACTTGCTGAGAGCTAGGACCTGAGAAAGTCCAATGTCGAGTTCAAAGTCTACTAACCTCCTTAGCAAGTCTGACAAGAAAGATTCAAAAACTAACCAGATTTTACTCACTTGCCAGGAAACAGTTACTTGCTCCAGGTGAGCAATAAAATAAAATTTGGCAAAGAAAAGAAAAAAAAAATTATCGTTGGAACTCCAGTTGAAAGGTTTATGGTTGGGATATAATTGCACTGTTATTTAATAGGATAGCTATTTCATGCTCAATAGATGGCAAGTGGTTGCTAAATACATATTTATAGAAACCTGACAGAAGCAGGTATCTGTAGTGTACTATCAGTTTTAGTCCCCGTGTCACCTGTACCCATGTTAACAATCAGCTCTATCGAAGGTGCAACGGCTACAATACAATCGGGCTGGAAGCTTTTATTTTGCAGGCTTTGACTCAGTAGTAAGTACATTAGTTTAGGGCTCTGGTGATTTGGTTTCTGATTGTCTCTCTGCCATGGACTTCTTATGTGACCTTGGGCAAGAGATTGAGGATTAGATCTGCAGGAGACTTCACGTAATTGTAGTGCTCTGGTCCACTAATGCTCAGCTACCAGTTAACCACGCCACACAGCAAGCAGCACTTGTGGCTTTGACCTCAAAATTTCCCAAGCACTTGCAATGCTGATTCAGTGCATGTCTCGAAGTTTCACAGTCCTCCTCTGGACCAGGAACTGCAGCAGCAGCAATCTGACAGCCGGAGCACAAGAGCAAACTGCAGAACAAGTACTCCTTTTCCTCTGTCACCCGAGGAAATCAGACAGGAAGAGGGTCTCAGAAGGCAGCAGAGAAGATAGGATGTGTCTTATCCTTCATAGGACACTGCCCAGAAAGGTGCTAGTGCTCCCAGTTTCCGTAGTAACTCAACCGTGGGAGCACTTGTGAAAGGAGTGGGCAAGCCACTTTGCGGCTTGCTCCCTCTTGTGACAGCATTCACCTCTCTCACCTCAAACCATAATGTGCTGTGCCATGAGGGTCACTCAGTCTCCTCTGCCAGAGCTCTTCCAACTGTGGGAATTCACCACAGGTTTACCAGGACAGGGAGAGGGAAAGAAATGCTTGCAGTGGCTCCGTGGGTGAGATGGGGAGCCATTCAGTCAGGGACTGAACTGCCTCGGATCAGTCTCCTTGGAGGCAGTCAGCAGCTGAGCCCAGCTTTCCCCTAACTTGAGCAAGTACTCAGAGCAGTGAGCTGCTTGGTAGGCACAGAAGCAGTGACAGGGCCTCTCCTTCCAGCCAAAACTGGGAAAAGTTAACGCAGGAAGGCTTTATGTATTTAATATCTGTAGAGGGTTTGGGGTCCTGTGTGCTGAAGGTCTTTTATGCCTGAAATAAGGTATCTAAGAGGCAAACACTCCAGCCAGGTGTTACCTGCCAGTCAGTATTGGGGGTTCATGGAATAGGGTGCAGCTTTTAATAAGCTGCCACTGGTCCTTATCACTAGGAATACTAAGGAGCCTTCATCCGAAACACAGGCAGGTGTGGAGCTAAGCAAAGGTCTGAGCTGGGTGGTTAAGGGTTGTTATATCTTATTTCCTGGTGAACATGAGTGTGTGGGAGGGAATAGGTTTAACAGATGCTAAGTCCAGAAAAAAATAGTCTACCCTTTCTGTTTCTCCCACACATACCTTACAAAAAAGTTATAATTCCAAAGACCAAAGTCCTGAAGAAATATCTTAGACACCAAGAAAAGAACAAGATAGAACCAATGCCAAGGTTCCTGACAATTTGCTAGTAGAAACTTTCAAATGTGCCCAGGTAGTAGATGACATGGTGTGCTGCTGAAGCAAGCAAAAGTGCCAGCAGGTTTCTTCTTGACTCCAGATCCAGACACCAGTTCAGGCTTCAGCGCATGGAAAAAACCCACAGCAACAAAGTACCCAAGAAGGGCAAGATGGGTGCAGACAAACATTCCTCCAACCTAGAAATATATTGTTCCTTGATCACAACCACAGTTGCCTTGAAATATGAAGCTCCTGCTCAGTAACAAGCTCTGACTGGGGTTTCTCCCATGAGTGAAGGCATGAGACTGTCTTACCTGGGTCCTCTGGTGTCTACCAGGGATTGAGCTCATTTTGTGACATTTTCTTCTTTCAGAACACTTCAGTCTCTTCCCTTCCAAGCCCTTGCTCTTCATGAAACTTGCAATAACAAGCTGAGATCCTTGCTTCTGGAAAATTTGGCTGAACAGGGCCAATAGCTAGAAAAATTATTAAGGGAGGGAGTAGACAGACAGACCTAGGGCAGAGAGAATAGAAACGGGTCTTGTATCCTTAGGAAATCAAACTGAAACGGTGGCAGGACATGAATAAAGCACATATTTAAGGACTTTACCAAGCCGTAACTACAAACAGCAGACTGAAGAAAAAGTGATATGATAGGGAAAATTTCCTTCCCAGGACAAAAGCCCAGCATGCGGAACTGACTGACACTGTCAAAGCCCATCAGCTATCACCAGAAAAGGGATCCATCAGTAAGTTATATTAGAGTGGGACAGCACACAGGGACTGTGACCAGATTGCCATGCAGCCCAGGGTCCCTTTCCAGTTTAAAAAGGGAATGAAGGTGAAGACCACCATGAAGCAGCCCTGACAGCTCCTGCCACCTATACTGATAGGTACTACTCGTCAAGGATAGGGTCTGGAGACAACCAAGCTACTCTGGGAGCAACAGCAGCTTCTTTGGACCATCCTTTGTGCATGATGACATCTCCAAGGATGGCAGTACCAGCCCCACAGGCCAGGGTGGGAAAGCTGGGAGCTGTTGGGTCAGTCTGTCAGGAAAATAGTCAAAGCAATGATTGGAGATGCGGCTGCCAACTGTTTTCTGGCTAGGGTGAAAAAGGGTTGGGGAAGAGCTGGCATAAGACAACCCAGAGCAGAGACAGCATGAGCACAGGCTATTTCATAGCCCAAGTTAAAGGACTCTTCTTTGCTTGCCTTTTTGCAATGACTGCTCTGCACCACTGACTGCTGAAAAGCACCTGCAGCTTGAGTGGGGAAAAGCATCTGTACAGGGCAATGCAGAGGTAGAACCAGGCAGACCGGAAGCTAACAGCAGCTATTCCTACTCTGTGGAAATACTTACAAGAGCCCTGCATTCCCCATGAGATGAGCACAGTGAAGAAGCAGATGGAACAGCCAGGCATAAGGCTTCACAATAATTATTTAACAGACAAATAAGAAAAAAAGCTACTTGTCCTAAAAGGGCTCAGCTTTAATGATGAAGGGGCAAAAAAAAAAGGAAAAGACCAAAGCAGTGAAGCTGAGAAATACCTGTTCTGCCTTTCTTCTCCTCTATAGCTCCCCTGCCACACTTAGTCCTGTCTAATACCACTACATCTCAGACCTCTTCCCCTCTCCCTTTCATCTCTGAATCTCCTAAATATTTGGATAGTTCCACCTTCCAGTGGGCCAGCCCCTCTCTCTAGGAATTGTGTAGAATAATAATGCATGGTGGGGTTAAGGGCTTTCCTTTCCTCCTTGAGAAGCTCTCTCCAGCAACTGAAATTGCCTCACTATCACAGCAGGCTGCCCACAATGCACTCCATTACCCTCTCCTCCACTGAAACTCGCTCAGACTTGGCTCCC
Source organism: Jacana jacana (assembly GCA_013400555.1). Lineage (NCBI taxonomy): Eukaryota > Metazoa > Chordata > Aves > Charadriiformes > Jacanidae > Jacana > Jacana jacana. The sequence goes on along the minus strand of VZTM01002625.1, from coordinate 152,793 downwards.
TTGTCATTCTTCCCTTGTCATCTGTGTGCATGTGCAATATCCTTAAATAAAGGCATTTCTCAAGCCCAGGTATTTTAGGCCCTTTAATTCAACAGTGCCCTCTAGGCTGAAAATTTGTGCATGCATGTCATAATACAAACGGGTCTGACTAAGGATAAAAGAGAGACATGGTACTTCACTTTCCAGATGAGGTCTAGCATCAGTCCAGTCTCTAGCAATAAATGTCAGAACAAAGTGAAATTTCTTAATATATTTGGCCAATTCTGTAACACAAGGGAAAAATTTTCCTGTGAAACCGAGAATGTAAATCCATGAGATTGCATTGCATGAGATCCTCCCAGTGACCAACCACAGCCAGTAGCTACCTGTGGAGTAGAGGAGAAGACAGATTTTTAATCCAGTAAATGGCAAGGGCTAAACTGGGTGTGAGGTCTGCCTTCTAGTTCACTTGAGAGCAAGAATTTATTTTCAAGGTTGAAACTACTGCAGCTTCCATCTTAGGATGGAAGAACTGGTGCAAAATCAGCTGGTTTTGGGGTAGTTCCATCCACATGGCCTTGAAATCTCTTGAGAGCAGATGTTCCCGTGAGAGTTCAGAGCTATGTAGTATATAGCAAAAAGTCCTTCTCTGGTTCTGATGAAACACAGAAAAAAAGATTTACTAGTTTAATTCTGTGTAGAATATACCAGAAATTCACAGCATCTGGGAGACAAGATTCTAGTTAATACCCATCTCTATCTAGAGTATACATGTACTTATAGAATCATAGACTCATAGAATGTTCCAGGTTGGAAGGGGCCTCCAGGGTCCGACCTCCCCACAGTCAGCAGGGACACCCCCAACTAGACCAGGCCACATACACCCAAGCCCTTTCTTTAAGCACTCTTCTCTGTTTCATAAGCTAATATTTCAGTCTTTTTTGAAAATAGGCATGTTCATGAGACTGTGCCTCAACACAATTTCCTGGGCTGGGTTAGGCACATTATACAAGATATACTCACTGAGTATCACAGAAACTGTCAGGTCTCTGGGTCCCTACTCAGGTCTCTCTCTCAGGGTGAGAGACAAGGCACACCTGGATGGGTGGGTATGTGCAGAAGTCTACAGTAAAAGTGCCTTGTACATACCTGCAATAAAAGAGGTGTTTTGGTTTCCATGGCTACTAAAGCAGTGTCTTTCACCACAGATAAGTGAATGCAAAAATAAGGAAGGAAAGGAAAGAAAAGCAAAAAAAGGTCTGCAGTGATTACTTTGCCCTTTTAGACCACGTAAGTAGGTCTCAATTCATCAACAGCCAGCAGAGCACTGATTTTTAGCAAGAGCACTTAGGAGGACTTCATTCACTGACATGTCAATCACAAAAACAAGTCACAGAATGCTCCTGTTTTGTCTATCGGCACATTGACTTCAAGGGACAAGTATGTGATTTGGCCTTTCTGTATAACAGTGGCAGAAACAATTTCCAAGGCTGCTTTACCTGTTATTGCCCACTTTCTTCCTTTGAAGTCCCTCTGGAAGTTCCTAGCAGTAAATTTGGACTGGTTGCATGATCAGCATCTAACATAAGACCCAACTTCTAGTGCCATACCACACTTTAAAAGGCACCTTTCTCAGCTGCTAAAGCGTGACTGGAGAGAGGTGTAACTGACAGCAGTTTTCAGAGCAGAGACCAGCTATAATCCCAGGATCTAAAGAAAATAGAGTTGGTCTTATCTAGAGACCCATCTTTCATCCAAATGTCACCTGCAGACATGGCAGACTCTTGTGAGTTTGGGCTCGCTTCCTAACATAGTGCAAGACCAAGTCTGCTTAGGCTTTGCAGGCTTTCTTGGCCCTGAAGTGAGGAGCTCTTCTCATTGTCTAGCTGGAGAGGAGATGACCTCTACAGGTGCCATGCAAGCCCTTAGGTTGCATGGAGATTCCCTCTGTGTCACTCCTTCCTTCAGAAATGTAATTGAGAGATAAATGTTGAAAATCCCATCCTCTTAGATCTTGACCATCCTGCCACACTAGTCAAGTTCCCCAAAAACATGCCAGTGAGGGTTTCCCTTCATGCTGGGTTGGTTCCCAGGAGGCAGAATCTCACTCTTGTGTAATAAGGTGCCTTTGCCCCATCCTGAGTGAGAGGCCTCAAAAGGACTAGCTTGAGCTCACACTCGCCTACTCAGCGGACATGTGTGGTGTTTATAGATATCATTTCCCATTCTCCACCTTGGACCTTGACATTTCTCAGGAGCCTGCCTGCGGGCTGGGACAGCTGTTGCTCTGCAAGGCAGTCTGGGTATGGTGGGCCATGTGGTGCTCGCCCACCATGACCTTACACCAGAACTTGGTCTGCCAGTGCCCTTCATCTAAAATCAAACTAATCAAACCTGCGACTGCCCTTCCTTCATGCCCGAACTTCATTAGTGAGAGAGTGGAAAGGGGATGTGATAATTCTCTTTAAACACCCAAGAGGGAAAGGAGCTATTTAAGCACCAAGCCTAAGGACAAATGGGCTATGAATAAACCAAGTCTGGAAACTAGGAAGCCCCTAATCACCAGAGGAGGAAGTCAAGGGGAGAACAGCCCTACAAAATTTAAATGGACTTTGACCAGGTTGTGGCAGATTGAATGACACTGTCCCTGTTTGGATGACCAAAGATGTCCTTTTCCAGCCTCTGCCCCTAAATAACAGGCCCCAGGCAAAGAATCCATCACCTAGGAAAGAAGTGACTTAGCAAGGTCCGAGTTCTCCTTTTTTCCCTTTTTTTTTTTTCTCCTTTGCCCATTGGGATTTACCTACATACATGAGACAAAACCTTGCCCGAGGAAATAGAACGAACTGCGATGGTGAAGAACTCAATTCCCAGGGGTTACCGCAGAGCCAATGTTCACTCCTCCCCTCCCCAATGCCCTGGGACAACCAGTGCTCCCTCCTCAGCAGTGCTGATCGTGCTCATTCCTGCCCGCTTGCTGGCACAGCCCTGGCGAAGGCCAACTGCTGTACATGATATGTCCTTTTTCTGGGAACCCTGTTCAGCCCTGGCAGGAGACTGGATGCCTTCAGCTAGCAGACCTCTGACACCTCAAACCCTGCTCAAACAAACTGTGTGGTTTTTAAAGCTTTCCTCAGTTCTACTTTCTCACCCCCTCGGGTAAAAGGCTTTTCTTGTCCCAGGGACTGCTCCATTCCCCCAAGGTCCTCCCTTACTGATCATTCCCACCGATGCAGGGTGGGAGCTCCTGGCTCCTGCCTGCAGCACCCTGGGCTCTCTGGGATTTCAGAGACACTGGCTCACACCCACTTGTTCAGAAACTTGAGAAATCTGACTTGTTCCTGGGAGCTGGAGGCGTAGGAATGACATCAGCCATGGTCTGCGGAGGTGAACAGGCTGAATATCAAGCATGCTTTCCTCCTCCACCAGCTACAGAAAGGACCCAGATTTCAAAGCAGCCTCTCTGAGACCGGAAGGACAACAAGGCAGTGACAGCCTCGCTATTGTCAAGGACAGCCCCCAGATTATGCCCCTTTTGTCGAAGGGGAGCTTAGCGGGGTGGCCCCCGGGCACCATCCCAGAGCCCACAGCCTGGGTCAGCACATGGACACACGCATGCAGGCATGCATGGCCCTGGCTGTCCTCGGAGTGCCAGCTGCCCAGCTGAGTCGGCAAAACATCTGTGATGCAGTGCCAGCGAGGACTGGCCGGGAGCAGCGGCAGGTGGCCCCGGCACCCGTGGGTGCCGGGTGGGCACGGGCACTGGCCTCAACTAGCTCACGACTGGGGAGGCTGTGCCTTGGATTACCACTCGCTAAAATTAGGGACGCCCAGTGCGGATAAAAATACTAACTATGCGAAACCTTTAGGGAGGCAGCCAAAGAGCACATCGTATGTCTGACCACGCTGAGTGGCTGCGTGGCAATTAAAGCACTCGGGAGGCGTTCTTGGAGCACTACCTGTGACAGCCACCTCTGCAGGAGTGACCTTTGGGTGTTCCATATTTGGGGACTTGCCTTTTAGTTTGAGGAGCAGCAACTCCCTGGGAAGGCAGGTTCTGCAATAAACAGCCTGTCCGGGCAGCTCAGGTGGTGGCCAAGGGCAGGAAGGTGGGAACAACGTGCTCTTCCTGACTATTGCTCCCAGAAGAGTGGCTCCTCTAGTGGCAGCTGCTCAGCAGGCTTCTGCCCCTTTCTCTTTGACCACTATGATGGTTCAGGACCTGTAATTCCCCAGTCTGAATTATGCAAGAATCAAAAACATTGCTGGTGGGTTGGGCAAGGGGATGCTATAAGAGACCCCACAGCATTAGGAAGGAGAGCCATCCCCCTCTCCTCTCCAACAAACAGCACATCAGCTTGACCAACAAAGAAGCCAACTGTAGCATGAGGGCATGAATCCTCAACACTAGACTTTTGCCATCTTATCCTGCTGTTTCTGAAACAAAAATCTAACATTTTGGGATATAAAATCATCATCACTACATCAACCAGGTTCTAACCATCAACATAAATTGCAGCTTTCAAGAGAGTAGGAGAGAAGCAGCAGAGAAGTGTGGATTGCTTGAGGGATGTTCCCTCATCATCTCCTGTTGCTCTCCTTGCATTGCTTGAGTTTTGTTCTTCCGCCACAGAAAGCTCCCCATGCTTAAGAGAAGTTTGCTCATGATGGCTTTCACAGAGATCCAAATGTCCCCAGCACCCTGCTTTTCAACCTGATCACCTAGGAAAGATGAACCTTGCTGCTTGTTGGATCTCCAGGCAGGTGCTAGAGAAGTGGAAAGAAAACCCAGACCACAAAGCCATAATGTCACTCCACAATGAAAAACTGACTCTGCTGAGATATTCATCCCTCCCACCCCTGTTTGTAACCCTCTCTTATGGATTTTGACTACCATTTAGCAGCAAAACTGACACCAAATCAAGGCTTGACACAAATAGTGTTGTCTGCAGCTGGAATATGAGCGTGGACAGGCAGCTGGTGACAATTCTGCTGCTCTGTAACCTAGGATTTCAGAATGGCCCCATGGGTCTTCTTAAATCTCCTAAAACTTCCCAACATCACATGCAAGTTCAGACAGCTATGGTAGGTGTGAAGGGGTTCTGGAAGGGAGTTGATTCTTTCCACCCCAATTATTCAGATTGCCTGTAATTGTTGACACTGTCCAAGATGAGGTGGTGCTTGCTTAATTGGTGGTACTCAAGCTTCATACTGGGCTGGCACTTCTCACACATCCCAGAGGGCCATGCACTCTCTCATGCTTACCCAAATCCAAGTATGGCTGTTACCTGAGGGAAGTGGGAGATGCAAGGAGTGCTCTCACTCACACCTCCTTTTCCCAAGGCTGCACAGGACACAGATTGTGATCCTGGGGCTAGAAAGTGTGCATTGAAAAGGTTTCATGCACATGAGAGGAAGGCTGCAAACTGTGCATGGAGTATGAGCTTAAAAGCAACTGTGGTCTTTGCTCACGGTCTAAACCAGCTTTGCCTGACCAAAGCTCCTGCTGTACCTCAGAGACTGCGTGTCCAGTTCAGTCCACTTCATCCAGGGCAGTTCCTCCCCTCTACCTCCCCAAGCTAAATTACTTGCTATAGAGACTGACACAAAGACAGGGGCTCTGGCTGGCCAAGACTTCAAGCGATATGAATTTAAAGGGAGGAGGAGGAGAGGGAGGAGGAGCGGGTGTGTTCTTACATTACAGCTGCCTCTGTCCCAAGGTCTTGAGCCAAGAGGATTGTCAAGATTAGAAACATTATCTGCATTCAAATCCCACTAGCATTATGGAAACAGAAAATACTGTAAGGGGATATATAAATGCTTGATACTGTAATGAGCAGGGGACAACTAGCCAAGCTGCTGTGCCCCTGGCATACTCTATATTTTGTTGCCTTATGGGGTTCAAATATAAGTGTGGGAATATGTCCTCACCTAAGCACTGGTCAGACTCACCTGCTGCAGTGGAAAGCAGGGAAAGCAAGGGCAGGAGCGATGTCTGGCCCCTGCAGAGCTAGCACTACAAAAAGCCATAGCTGGTACTGACACCCTGCAAAGGTCTCCTACCTCCAGGTGCTGCCACAGTGGAAAGAGCTCCTGAGAGTCTCATGTTCCCTGGTGTTGGACTCCAGTGCTCTGCAGATGGGCACGGGCTGTACCTCTCACTCATCTCATTAGCCTGAAAGTCACACTCTATTGCATGCCTTCTCTTGAGACTGGCTCTTCAGAGGAACGTCTCCAAACACCCATACCCATGGTATATATACCTCCTGGAGATAGTCTCTCTAGATGCAGTCGCTCAAGCCCTGCCACTCCAACAGGCACAACTCTGGCGTCACTGTGATCTTTTTTTGCCTCCCAAGCCCTAATGAAGTGCATGCTCCCACAGTCTCACACAAGGAGCCTTTCATCCTGACACCCACATTTTCTAGACCTGTTTGCTCTTTCCCAGCATGCTCCCATGCTCACAGCTACATGGCTGCACCCTCATCTCTAAGAATAGCAAACTTGTGTACACTGTGTGCTTACATACATCACTCCCGATCAACGCTGCCTCTTTCACTAATGTCCACACTCACACTCAACTGCTTGTCTGTAGTAGGCGTTGCAGCCTCACACAATGCAGGCACATTTCTGAGCTGCTTCAAACACCCCCAAGAAGCCCTAACCATGGCCTGTGTGCAGGAGTCAAGAACTATTGGTCTTAAACCGCCCTGACTTTTTACCTCTGGTGTTTTACCTCTGGTCACAGTGCAGCCAGAGCCTCAAGGGTTGGCCCTGAGGAACCTCTTGCTGTTCTATACAACTGACAACAAGTAGGTACCTGCTGACATTGTCCCCTAAAGTTGATGATTGTACAGGCTCCATCCCTGTCCAGTAAGGGCAGATCCCTATAACAGGGAACAGAAAACAGCTTTTCCCATTACTGCCTGCTTGCAGATGTCCAGAGAGCTCACAAAAGGTGTCCATCTCTCCCTGTGTTATCGGGTACCAGCTGCTCTACCATGGATATCTGTGGCCTGAGCCAGAAAATGGGATGCCAGCCTGGTCAGATGAGTGCTCAGATGCCTTATTAGTGGATGTGCAAATATGGACCACTGTTCTGCCCTGTTCAGGCAGTATCCCCTGTAAGCAGGAGTCCTGAACGTGCAACATCACCTTTATTTCAAAGCACTGGCAGAGAATGAGGAAAGAGCAGTGAGACCACATTTCCTGCATATCACAGAGCACCCTTTTTGCCTCACACGGTGTCATTTCCCCCTAAAGACAACAGGCCAGGTAGCCACAGAGGGATCAACATTGCAGTGATGCTATGATGACTGATGGAGAATATGTCCTTCTGGAGGGCTTCAGGACAGGCTAGAGGATGTGCATTTGGTGGAAGGGAGAACACAACTATGTTCTCCATCACTCCCCTTCATCCAAACAAGGTCTCTGAGACCTGACCACCAGGGTGTCTGCCACCTCCACTAGGATTATGGGGAAGGGCTGGATGATGCCAGTGTGGGCAGCTAGTTGGCCCCATGATGCCCAGGGTACAGGTGAGGGGGCTGCTCCACCACTTTTGCTCCTTGATGCCTTTATTTGTTTCTTGCTGTTACAGTGGCTGGGCACAGGCGGAGGCTATTTATAGCAGGGGAGCCAAGGGGCTGCATGGCCACGGAAGCAGTACTGCTGGGTGACATTCAAACCGGCTTTGAGGCTGGGGGGTGTGCCAAAATGGGTCTTGGGGGAGGGTGTTCTTCATAAATCAGCTTGTCATCCCTCTGGCCGCTTTTCTTCTGCCCCCCTCCAGCCTCCCACCATAAAGCACAGGCAGCTGTGCCCTAATAGGGACATTCCTGTCCCAGAGGCCTCTGACTTCTTGTCCCCATTGCCCCTGCTATTCCATCAGGGTTGGGAGGGGGTACAGCAACAAGACCATCAGCACCAGTAGCATTTGTGGAGCAGGGAGGGAGAGGAAAGGGGGGCTCTTACAGCTGCTTGGTGGCCTCAGAGCATCATTACCACCTTGTAGGGTCTCTGGCATGCTTGTGGTGGGGTTAAGTCAGTCATCCGGCAAGTAAGAGGACTCATTTCCCAGGGTCACTGCAAATCTACGGAGCCCATCTGGAATTCACAGGGTCTCACCCGGGGCCGCTCCCACCATGGGGAACTTGCAGAGCGTCTCTCCTTTCCTCACATATCTATTTTCACAAAACAGGCAGGAACTTGATATCTTCAAGAGGCCCCTTAGTCAAAAGTGGTGGGAAAGGGAGGCAGTGGTTTCCAAAGCTGCGATGAGTCAAATGCAAGCATGGCTGGGATTAGATTAATTTCTTTAGGAAAAAGGGGGGACCAGAAACTGGGGAGTGACAGAAGCCTAGAGAAGGGACCACTTTTGCAAAGGCAGGAGTCTCTCTGCTTTATTTTACTGGGACCCTGCTTTGGCCACCCCATCACTTGTATGAAGGGAACATAACACTGCAATGCCCTGCACCGCCTCCAATTTGCAGCCACTGCTGCCTGGCAGCAAGGACTTTCAGAGTTATAATGTTCATGGTGCCCACATGTCATGCTGCCCTCAAGAGATGGCTGAGGCACAATGGAGGAGACAGCTATTGCTCTGTGTTGGTGGTACAGGTATCCCAAGCACGCCAACTGCTTTGGTCTCCCTGATTCAGACAGGAGCCCTTTGCCTATGCCCGAGTGTCAAACAGAAGTTAGTAGCATGTGGTATCACCAGCAAACTTGGTGGTGTGGCACAGTGGACAGAAACCCAACCCTTGTGACCTCTGAGCAGCTTTATCTCAGCAGTGAGGCAGCATGTGACATATCCCACTCGTTGGGGCTGGCTGAAAGCAGAATATGGGTCACTTATGTCTGCCATACCATGTTAACAGGATATGATGCCCTTTAGCTATGCTGTGGTGATAATGCCACTAATACTGGACTCTCTGGTTCCTCCCACAGTTGGCGGCTCAGGTCCTGGAGCCCAGGAGCATTGGCTTTGGAATGGTAGACTCCAAGAAGGATGCCAAACTTGCTAAAAAGCTAGGTGAGTCCCACATCTCCTGTTTCTGGAATAACTTGGAGAGGGTGTTGGTGTGATGCCCAACAGTCAGCCCCACAGAGGACAGAGAAATCCTTGTCACCAGGATGGAGAATGTGATGGTAGCCATTGTATAGTGAGCACCTGCCTACCTCAACATGTACTAGATCAAGTGGGGTGCCAAGGGTGAGAGGGGTGAGACATCACGCTGACTGAGAATGTCGAAACAAACCCAAATCAAACGCAAAAGGAAGCCAATTCAAGCCTCACAGGGTGAAAGCTCACAACTTGCTGAACAGGTGGCATGGAGTAACTCCATGCTTTTCCTGTACAAAGACTGATCTGAACCAGTGGCATGAAGCCAAAGCCTACAGGGATATAACATAGGCTCCCAAATGTCCCCAGTCCCATGGCAGATTGACCCCCAGCCACTAATGGGGAAGCCACAGCCTTGAAATGGTTTGGCAGCCAGGTGCCAACCTTTCCTGACTTGCTCCCCAGAACAGAAGAGGAAACATCCTGCAGAGACGAAAGGCTGCTGCATTACCCACCCTGAAAATGGCTGCTTTCCAGGGGCTGGCAATTCCTTCATATTTTACCCACACAGCAATATGGAAATACTATGGCACATAAATATAACAGCACATAAATATACCACTAGACTTAAGGTCAGAGACTGTTCAAGCATACTGGACTGTATACTGGATTGTAATTTTCTTTCCTAAATTAGAGTCTAAGTGGTCTGGTGGAAGCTAAACTTCAGAAGATGAAAGCTTCTGAAGGAACAAACTGCCAACTGCCTTTAGCTGCGGTACCCTGCCATCATTGCACTGCAGGAGCTTAGCACTGGTGATTTTGGAGCCGCCACTGAGATGCTGTAGCCACCAGTCCTCCATCCAGTGATACACCATTCAAATCCGTCAGCCTGCCATCTGTGGCATCTCTACCATAGGTTTCTAATCCTTTTGCCATGGCTATCTGCAGAGAGTTTGAAGCTCACTTTGCCTTCCAGTTCACTATGTTCTCATAGTTCAGCATTCTCTGAGCAGAGAGCAGAGCCTGCATCAAAACCCATTCTTCCATCTACTGTCAGGTTATTCAAATTTGGGGTGTCAGTTAGAGCCCAGTACTATTTACTGCAATAAACAAGTTCCTGGTACAAGATTTTTCCAACTGAGGCCAAACTGTGACCTGAAAAAGGTCGACACTCGGGAAGAAGCTAACACAAGTTCTGGCTGAGATCTGTCCCTTGTGCCATGAAACATCAGTCAGGAAATTGCTCGAGTTGTTTCTAACTGAACTAACGCAGAGGATTGGCAACCGTGTTTTCCCAGGAGGTGTTGCTAGAATGATAAGCAAGAAACTCTGTAGTAAAAATGCTGACCACATATCCTGGCTTCAGCTGGAGAGGAGTTAATTTTCTTTCTAGTGACTCCTGTGCTTCCTGTCTTCTCCTTTCAGGCTTGGTTGAAGAGGGAAGTCTCTACGTCTTCAAGGAAGAGAGGTTGATTGAATTTGATGGGGAGCTGGCCACGGATGTCTTGGTGGAATTTCTCTTGGATGTAAGCACAGATAACTGCAGAGCTAGATAAAGCCTCTTAGAGAAGATCTTGCAAATACTCACTTTGGTAAAAAACATGAGTTTATCTTTACTTGAAATTCCATTCCTATTTGCTACACGCTGGTAGTGATGACATTTGCCAGCTTCCCAAATATTTGCCTGACCATGAGTTCCCAGGAAAGCTGATACATTTCTATGCCACCAGCCACATTTTAAAGATGTTTTACTCTCTTTCTTGTTCATGGAATACTTGTTTTGGAAGCAAGCAACAACCCCACCTAACTGACTGCTTGTCACCCACCTCAGTTAGCAAGTTGGTGTGCAAGCACTTTGCCATTAGCCAAATCTTTCACTCTTTTTTAATCTTTTTTTAAAGAGTTATTTTCAAATAAAGATCCAAGAGAATCCTTTCTCATAGGGTGACTAAGAAGAGCTCAGTTCATTTGAAAAAATATATGCTGCAAACTGTTTGCCCATTTCTAGACACAACCACGCAAACAAACAACATAGTGTATTACTGCCTCTTCAGTGAACTTACCAAATTGCGCTGCCAGGGGCTAGAGAAGACCAAGACCCTCAGACTTAGTGCTCTCAGGTCATTCTATGCACGGGCACAACTACGTACTCACCTAAAAGCAAAAGAGATGCCAACTCCCTCATCAAAGTGTTTCAAATCTCTTCATATTTTATTCCAAGAGTCCAGGAACATGGTCTTTGCTCTGTAGCAAAAACCATTTTGCAGCGGCTTGGCTTTCCTTTGAAACGAGGCTCCCTTTATGGGCAGCCTTGCAATAGTGCAGATAAGGAAGGTAAGGCGAGCAGCAGAGCCAGCTGGGTTTGTTTCCCAGGGTGGCAGGTTGCCTAAACAATGACCTACCCTGCAGAAATGTCAGTGACAAAACACACATCTAGAGAAGAGAAACAGCTTCCTAGGACCTCTCCTCTCCTACGGCAATGCGCCTGTGGCTGCATCCATCAGGTACAGCGGCCAAAACACAAAGAAGTGGTTCCAGTGACAGAAGTGGGTATCTTGCCTCACCCAAGAGGGTCATTGCCAAGGCTTTGCTGTGACCCCATCAGCGGTGGGATGCCTTGTTACTGTGGCTCAGGCTGCTATGGCAGCAGGAAGCTGCCCACGCTGCTCTGGACACAGCAGAGGCACAGCCACGCACCCAAGCATCAGTCACAAGGGGTGCAGCATAAAGCACTTTGTGAGGTTCTGTTTGCCCTGCTCTGCAGTATGCCGCTGAAAAATTACGTTCTGTGAACAAAGGAACAGAGGAAGGATTTCTGTTTGTGTGTTTTCCACTCAAGAGAGAAAATATCCAGCAAGGCAGGGAAATAAAACCAAACACATTTGTGGTGCCGGGGCAACCTGCTCTCAAAGTAAAACAAACCCAGAGGTCCTCTACTCCCCTCTAAGCTGTAAGATGGCCTGTCTGCTTCTCTTTTTTTTTTCCTAGTGAAGCCACACATAATTTACACCAGTATGGCTGGGCAAAATAATCAGACCAAATCTTTTCACCAGCAGTGGTTAGTTAAGCAAACAAAAACAAAGTTTAGACTAAGGAGAGGTAGATAGGTCTTCCAACTTTCTCAATGTGTCTGGGGCCAAACTATGGGTTTAACCTGTTCTGCATAGGAGGATCCAGGAAAAATCACATCAACTTTCCACTGCTCCAAACCATTGTTTGGCCACACTGTAGCATGCTAGTTTTAATGTTTTCTGAAAGTTCTTTGCAGTAATCTCTTCCAGCGAATCACACGTAAGAACAAATACATCCATCATTCACAGAAACTCACAGTCTCCATACCAACCCCTTTCAACTGCTCTCCTTTATTCTCAGCTGCTCTAAAGTCAGTTGCAATTGCTACCCCTTACCTCACATCATAGCAGGTCCCTCAGGATCCATTTGGGTTACTCAGACCTCTCTCAGCTTCCCTCTTGATGCTTCAACCTGTGCAGTGAACCTACTAATGACTCCCTCTGAAGGTGACCTGCATCTCTCAGTTCCTCACATTAAGGCAGAAAGCACTAATAGGGCTCCCAGCAGCAGAGAAATTGGGTGACCTCTTTCTTCCCACTTAGGCTGCTAGTGACACACCCTGCTGGGCATTGGCTGGTGCTGCAAATTGTTGGTTTATCAAATGCATTTGTCATGGCAGCTGCTAGAAGACCCTGTGGAGATCATAAACAGCAAGCTGGAGCTTCAGGCCTTTGACCAAATCGATGAGGAAATCAAACTCATTGGCTACTTCAAAGGAGAAGACTCCGAACGTAAGAGGTTCCTCATGGGGTTTGGAGCCTGGCTGGGTGCAATGGGGGTTGATTCCTCTGCATGGACATTAAGGGGGTGTGGTATATGACAGGCTGTGACAGTGCCAGAGTAGCTGGAGGACGAGGTGGGGTTGTGGGCAAGTTTCTGCTGTTATGTAGGATCCCATTCCTCTATCAACAGTGGTGACTCTTCTGCAAGGTGTCTGCTGTCAATAGAAGGGGGTGATTATCCAGGATCTGTGGAAGAACTTGTCTACCTCACACAAAATCAGCTGAGGTTACAGTTACACTGAGTGAATGTCTAAAGGGAGCAAAGTTCTCCCTGTTGTGAGCAGTGAGCCCAAAAGCTCTAAGAAAGAGGGAGGGGGACAAGGGGAAAAAAAGGGGACATACATTGAATGCTAACTTGGCAAACATACAACAGCAGTAAGCAGGATGCCTTCAGTCAGCCTGGCAGAGACACTGACCTGCTTCTCATTGCTGAACCCCAACACTGAGAAGAGGCTGTTCCCACACCCTGAAAGCTGTGCAACTGGGGGGCTATTCCAGGCAGAACCATCAGCTTTCATGAGCCTTGAGAAACCCTCACCTGAGACTCTCCCTGGCAAGCTCCAACAGCCTCCTGCACCAGCCCCGAGTGCCCTCCCTGCTCTCTGGGCGACGCTGACATTGTGCACCCCCACATGTCCTAAAGGCTTGCCTTTAGCAAAAAGACAGGTGTATTCTTACCTGAATGAGAAACATATCACCGCATCTGCTGCACCACAACAGCCCATCTGCCTCTCCCTTCACTTCTCTTACCCACTCAAAATGGGCTGTGGGGCAGCTCAGGCAGGGCCCCTTATACTGTTCAGTAGTAAGTATTTTGAGGAACGGTGGGAAATACCTGTTGTAAAGAGCTCTCATCAGACTGAGAGCATCCTTTCAGACTCCAGCTGAGGACCTGATGCTGGTGACAGTGAAAATGTACCTTGCTCCTGCCCCTCCTCCTGCAGGAGGAGGAGTGTGCCTAATGATGCGTGGTGAGTTTTTGGTGAGGGAACAGCAGCAATCATTAATGCTGGAGCAACTCCATACATTTCCCAGGCTGCTGATTTCAACCTTAGTTAAGCGTGCCATGCTGGGATCTGTAGTATTGCTGAGTGCTGTGGAGCTGCACAACATGTGTCCCAGTCACTTCACACAAAATGCTCCTTGTTTGTAAATCCTAGGAGGGTGGAAGAAACATAGTGCTGTTATCTGATGTATCTTGCAGTAATTTTTATCTCTTTGTCCCTAGTGCCTTCTGTGCTGATCAGAGCATGGTCAGAGCTGATCAGAGCTGCCTGTGAAATCTTTTCTTCATTACGCTTTTCTCCTTCCAGATTACAAAGCATTTGAAGAAGCTGCTGAACACTTTCAGCCCTACATCAAGTTCTTTGCCACCTTTGATAAAGGGGTAAGCGACCACGGGCCTCACTGTGGAAGCTCATAGCCTCCACCACCTGTTTTTCAGAAGCTCAGGATGCTCCCAAATTTAATATATGCCTCTAGCTTCTCATTTTCAGTGTTCCTGTAATTTGTGGTATTGGTGTCCACATTTGGACTTGGCTCTGTGGTGTTCCCCAGGGCTCAGCAGTGGGGTCAGTTCTGTTTAATATCTTTATCGATGATCTGGATGAGAGGATCAAGTGTACCCTTAGTAAGTTTGCAGATGACACCAAGCTGGGTGGGAGCATTGATCTGCTTGAGGGTAGGATGGTTCTCCAGAGGTATCTGGACAGGCTGGATCAATGGGTTGAGGTTCAAAAAGGCCAAGTGCCAGATCCTGCACTTGGGTCACAACAACCCCATGCAATGCTACAGGCTTGGGGAAGAGTGGCTGGAGAGCTGCCTGGCAGAAAAGGACCTGGGGGTGTTAATCAACAGCTATCTGAATATAAACCAGCTGTGTGACCAGGTGGCCAAGAAGGCCAACAGGCCTGTATCAGGAACAGTGTGGTGAGTAGGACTTGGGAAGTGATCATCCCCTTGTACTTGACACTGATGAGGCCCCATCTCGAGTGCCGTGTTCAGTTTTGGGCCTCTCACTACAAGAAAGACCTTGAGGTGTTGGAGTGTGTCCATAGAAGGGCAACAAAGCTGATGAGGGTTCTTGAGTACAAGTCTTACAATGAGTGGCTGAGGGAACTGGGGTTGCTTAGCCTGGAAAAAAGGAGGCTCAAGGGAGACATTATCACTCTCTACAACTACCTGAAAGGAGGCTGTAGCAAGGTGGAGGTCAGTCTCTTCTCCCAAGTAACAAGTGATAGCACAAAAGGAAACAGCCTCAAGTTGTACCAGGGAAGGTTTAAATTTGATATTATGAAAAATTTCTTAGTGATAGAATCACCATCCCCAAAGATATTTAAAAAATATGTAGAAGTGGTGGTTAGGGACATGATTTAGAGGTGGACTTGGCTGTGCTAGGTACATGGTTGGATTTGATGATGTTAAAGTTCCTTTCCAACGTAAATTATTATATGATTCTATAAAAGGCAGGTCCTGTGTTCAGAAACCAGGACCGTTAGGTTTGCATGATCATGACTCTGGCCTTGCTC
Source organism: Jacana jacana (assembly GCA_013400555.1). NCBI lineage: Eukaryota > Metazoa > Chordata > Aves > Charadriiformes > Jacanidae > Jacana > Jacana jacana. Next base: position 137,368 of record VZTM01002625.1, on the reverse strand, counting down.
AGCTCCAGTGCTTGAGACCAGTAGTGTAGAGACCAGCAGCCTTTTTTTAACCAAGAAAAGATCCATTCATATTAAGGACCTCGTCCTGAGCTCTGCCGCTGGGAGAGAGTCTGGGTAGGCAAAGAGGCACATCAGGCTCACTCATCTCTGACCATCTGCACTGCAACAGGTTGCCAAGAAGCTAGGTCTGAAGATGAACGAGGTGGACTTCTATGAACCATTTATGGATGAGCCTGTTCACATCCCTGATAAGCCTTACACAGAAGAGGAGCTGGTTGAATTTGTGAAGGAGCACAAAAGGTACATAGTGCACAGGATGTTCCTGGCCATGGGAAACGGGTAAAGGTGTCTCTCATCAGAGGTTTGCTCCTCTAGGGCATCCCTCAGTAAAAGTTAGGATGATGACCACCAAAAGACTGGTCTTCTCCTGCACCCAGAGGTGCAAGTATCTGTGCCATAATCAGAGTCCATCACGATGGAGCTAGGACATCACAGCTTCCCTCCTCCTTCCTGTTTAGTCCTTCCTCAAAGAGCAGGGAGGCTTGCAGGCAGTGGAGAGTGGAAACCTTGTCCTATTTGCCCATGCTTTTAATTTAGCCTTCTCCAAGGCCTCTCAAGCCAAGACCAAATTCTGTCCAGCCTCCTCCTCCCAAACAGCTTCACTAATGGGTATATATATTTTCTGATGTCAGATATGTTTGTTAGGCAGGTTCTGAGGTCAGACCAAGCTTGGAAGAACTGTGATGGACTAAGAGGCTCCTGCCAACCACAGGTGCAGAGAGGAAGCCACTGCTGTTATGGATCAGCAGAGGATAGTCACACAGGCTATCTGCTGCTCCTGCAACTGCATTTCCCAGCAGACATTCAAGGGACCAGAAAAGAGGTCAGGAAAAGCAGGGCCATCAGTACCGTTATGGGAGCCCAAATTGGGCTGAGCTGGAGGTTTGTGTTATCACTTTAACCCCACCTGGCAAGTTCAGGCTATCCCTCTGCTGCAGTGCAAAGCCCCACTGCCACCTCTCCTCCATCCTGCAGAAGCAGCCCCGCCATACCACTGAGGAAAGCTCCCAGTGCTCAGCAGTATCCCCAGGCTCTTTGGTATGCTTTAAACAGCCCTTCTAAAAAGGGCTCCCTGATGACATGCCCAGGTGGGCTTCACCACTTCTTTCTTCAGTCCTACGTAGAAATTGGGATTTTCAAGGCAGGAACTGAAGTGGGTGACCAGGAGGAGCCTGTACGCAGCCTGCTGGGTGATGCTTTCCTGAGCAGCTGCAGACAGCAGTGGGAAAGTTCATCCTTTCCCAAGCAGATCAGGAAGCTGGTGTTCAGCACGGTGGGGTGACTCGTCCAAGGTCAACAGTTGTCTGCCTGGGGATGGTCTCTGGCTGCTGTGACCCTAAGGTCTCATCCCAGATTTTGCAGTGATTTGCACAAACACAAATTACATGGTAGTTCCTCTGCTGGTGGCAAGAGGTCTCCAGGTTAATGCCTATTTCACATGCAAAATGCTAGCAGTGGACACCTTCCACGCCTGGCCCCATTCTCTGTGACCGTGGTGGCTACCCTGGCCCCATTCTCTGTGACTATGGTGGCTAACCATGGGGATTGAATTCTGCTCTCTCATTCACCTCAACTCCACTTGCCTCGCTCCCTCTGGCATTGGAGAGTAACCAGAGTAAAATCTACAGGAACTTCACAACCACCAGTACATGTGCGTGTAATCAAATCCTTCTCACCAAATTTCCTGTCTCTAAGCCACCTCTGGAAAATAGCTAGGGAAAAGTAAGTTGAAAGCCAGGAACAAGTACATAATATTAATTCAGCTGATATAAACTCCAGTTTCTGTCAATCAGCAATAAGGAAATTTGTGGGGTCAAAACCTGTCTCTCTGTTCTTGTGCTTCACAGCTATTTCTTTTTTATATATATTTTTTATTTCTATAGTCATGTTTTACCTTATTTTTATCTTGATGCTGAAAGCATCTAATTGTAATGAGTTCAGCAGCCGAATTATGCATTGCATCAAAAGAACATTTCTATTTGTGACGTTTGTACCCACTACTTAGTTAATCAGCACGTGCATACCAGCTCTTGTGTTATGAGGAACAATGACTAGCCATTCCCTGTTCCACTGTTTTTTTTTTCACTGCTCCTGATCTTTTAGACCCCCTGCCAATATCCTCTTTGTTCCCCTTTTACAAGATAGAGTTCTCATCTATTTAATCCACCCCAAACAGAGGTCATTCCATACCTTCATTCACCACTCCCATGTTTCCGTGTCCCTTTTTCAGTTATCCCATAGCATTTCTGTGATGGCATGACCAGAACTGCAAATACATTTACTGTGGAGGTGTATAGCATAGTTGTCCATCACTTTAATAACATGATGTGGTTTTCCAACCTTTGTAACCTTCTTTTTGACTTTGCAGCTGATGCTTTCCCAATTTGTAACACCAGTGCCCCTTTCCTGAGAGGCAATATTCAATTATAACTAATTTAGAACCCATTGTTGCACCTGTATCATCAGGGTTGTTTTTCTGCAAGTGCCTTACTTCCTATGTCTACCATCAGGAGATCCCTCTGTGTATCCTCATAGTAAGGCCTGTGTTGGTCATCTGAGGAAGTGGATATGCTAAGGAAATGCTGCCCTATTCCTATTTTGTATCTTTTTCAAATTTTGTGAGAATATATTATGCATATCATCATGCTAAAGCATATGCTGTGAATCTTAATCGGTTGAGCCTCTCTGTCAGGAAAACTGACCATTCATCTCCACCCTTCATCTTCCAATGTCATTAATCCACAGGAGGACATCTCCTCTGATCTAATCTTAGTTTCTCTGAGACCCTTTGGTAAGGGACCTTGCCCAAAGGTCCTGTGAAGGCAGCTCACTGCATTGACCAGCATATCTTTTCCCACTCCCTTGCTCTGGAAACTCCAGCAGATCCATTGCCATGATTTCCCTCTTAAAGGCCATGCGTCTCTTGTCCTATCATGTCATATTCCTTTAAATGTCTGTTAACTCTGCTTTTTCTGGTAGCACCATGTCCACGAGGAACTCACTCTTCTCTAAAAAGTGCTTGTTTCCATTGCTCTGGTTGCGAGTCAAACCAAAGCAACAGGTTACTCATTTCATTGATGTCACCTGGTCCTGGCAACATGCTGCTACTCCCTTTGCCACTTTGTTCTAGGACTTCATTGACCAACACTTCTCTTTGCAACAGCTCTTGGGGTTGGTCTGCCAGGGAGACCCACTCTGCTGGGGGAACCTCCATGAACAAGAGGGAGCAGAAGTGCAAAGGATTACTCGTGCTTGCCTGCTATGGCCTTGTGTTCCTTGAGTACCCCTTTAACACCTCAGTCACCTCTCATCCTGCCAGGCTCTCTAACAGGCTTCCTGCTATGGATGTGTCTGAAAACATTTATTAATCTTCTTTTTTTTTTTTGGCTTTATGAACTACTTCTCAAAAATATTTGCTTTGGCCAGTCTTACGGTTTAAATTTGCTTGCCAGTAGTTATTATGATCTACATTTTGCCAGAGGTTATTCTGTCTTCTTTGCTTCATCAGAGTTTGGAAGGATTTTTATGGTGGAATTGTGCTGGGGTAAAACCAGGAGGAAAAGGGGAACAAAGCCCAGTAGGAATGTCCCAGGGACTGCATGACACAAGTGAATAGGTCACCTCGTGCTCTCAGCACAGACAGAACAATCTGCCATGTGTGGGATTAATTCAGCAGCATATCCCCACACAGAGAGGCATCTCATCTTCCCAAGCACAAATAGCATCCACAGTGACTCCAGTGGGGGCAAGGGCAGGGTTTTATCCCCATAAATAAAAGCATAACTTGACCTACTGTGCCCTCGTTCTTGCATTCACAAATGGTGGCCGACAGCACTGACTCCAGCCACCAACCAAATGAGCTACAGTGACCTTTTCCATCATACGGGCAGCGTCATGCATGACACTGCTGGATGCATCCTCAAAGAGTGTTTCTGTCTTCCTTTCAGGGCCACCTTGAGGAAACTGCGCCCAGAGGACATGTTTGAGACGTGGGTAAGCACATGTGGCGAGAAGCCTTGTGTCCCCTGCCAGCTTCCAACAAGAAAACACTGCTCAAAAGCTTGACCCCCTGTCTTGGCAAAACATTATCTTTCTTTCCTTGCAAAGCCACTTTCCCTCTTCTGAGAAGAAGGGAAAGCCTTGGATGTGATGCCCTGTGCCTGAGTTCAAAGGGTGTGCTCAAATGCTTTGCTCAACAGTGGTAGACAGCTGAGCTGGGTCCCATTTGCTCCACAGGAGGAACAGGGAAAGTTAACCAAGTGTGCCAGTCGGGTGTTGAGCCTCTCTAATGTCCATTAAATAGCTCTGGAGAACATCCTTCCAAAAGATGGTCTATCTATCTCAGTGTTGATGGTGGGGTGACTTCAGTGGCCTGCTCGCTGGGCAAACTATGGAGATTGTACCAATAGATGACTCACAAAAATTGTACCGGAGTCATACAAATCAAAATGCAAGCGAGGGCAGGCAGTTCAGATAATTATATAGATTACGGAGCAAATTGCACATTGATTGCACTTCTCATGGTGTGAGCAAGCTGCAGTTCAGTGATTGGGAGGAACTAACCAGCGGTTTGGCACTGATCACCCACAGAGGACTCCCCTGATCTGCAAGTGTGGGGGAAAAGGGGAAGAGTGAAAATGAAAGAAAAATCACGTATAACAAATTATCCCCTCGCTGTGAATGAGCACGATGTTAATAGCCAGTCAGGGACCTTCAAGTGCCAGCTGAATGCTGAAAAACAAAGCTGAACAAGTGCTTTACAGATGCTTAGGAAGATGCAGTCATTCCTTCAAAAAGCTTGGCTCATTTATAACAGCATTCAGTTGCCTCCTTGTTTGGCTGTGTAACATGAAACGCTGAGGGGCTCTGAGGCACCAGAAACCTTGGGAGTCTTTAAGACAACAAGGCAAGAGGTAATAAAACTGAAGCAGGAGTTATGAGTCACTTAGGCATGATAGCTTTTCATTTTCTTTTGAAATACAGACTCTGTACAGAAGATAGCTTCCTACATCCACTCAAGTCCCTCAAAGGTTTTTCATGGGGTTTCAGTGGGATGCAAATTTCACATGCAGTGGTTTTGCTTTCATACTGAACATATTCTAAAATAACCTCAGGAAAACGTGAATTGTCAGCAGTGGGATGTTCACTTTAGCAGCTGCCTGGGAATAGAGAGCTTGCCTCCGCTATGAGCAGGGAACTCGTACCAACAGGTGACAACAGGCTGGATTCTGATCTTACCACAAGTTCAGAACGTCCCCAACACCTTCACTGGACTTACTCCCAGTTTGTTTGCTGCCTTGGAGGTCAGAATTTAGCTTTATTACATAGCTATATATATTTCTGTATCAATTTATTTATTTATTTTTCTGTTTGACAATGCTACAGGGAAATATGGAGATAATAGCAACGGTATAGATTTTTCTAGCTGTAAGTGGTCTGAATCCCAAGTAAATCTGCCTAGAATACCCTGGTGAAAATCCATTCCCTGAAGACGCCAGCAAAGGCCCAGCATCCGCTATTGTTTTTAAAGATAATGTTTTCCACTTAATCTTTCAGGGCTTTTTCTCCTTTCAGTTTTTGATGGTGGCTTTATCACCTCTGAGCTCAGAAGGGAAAAGAAATTAGCATTTAGATGGGAATTTTTCCTTGCATTAAAACCAATTGAAATGGAAACCAGGACCAGCAATGGGTGAGGAAAGCGAAGCAGATCCATGGGATAATTCAGAGATGACATTCATAGCAGGCGGATGATGAACCAGCCAAGAGATCTATTGGCCTTTGCCAATATCATTATCCATTACTCACGTGTCTCATGCAGAAAAGCAGTCCACCAGGCTTGTTGTTTCTGTCTTCCACTCATTGGAGCCCTGAAACGAGCTTCCCACACAATTTCCATTGCTGCTCACAGAGACCCTCAGCTACAGCAAGAGACCCTTCACCTCCTGAAAAGTGCCCAAGTGTTCTACCTCACCTCTCATATTGTGAGGAAAACTCCTTTACTGGCCCCAAATGAGAATGTTTGGAGTCTGAACATGGTGGCAGATATTTGTTTCCCAAAAAACTATCCCCTGGCAGCTGCAAATTTGTGAGGATAGGTGCCCCCAGGCGTGGACGGTGAGCCTGTATTCCCATGCTAAAAAGCCTTTGCCCTCATGGTGCCCACCTCATTTTTAGCCAAAACATTTCAGCAACACTACCCAAACTACCCTAACTACCCATTTCAGTGTCTAATATTTCCCCAACTCAGCCTCACCTCAGGTACCATTTCTGGTGTCTCAGTGGGACTCCAGTCAAGCAATCATCCTGCTTGCTTGAAGGCATCCCACTGCTCCTCATCATCAGTAACTGCCTCAACTCTGTCCTCCCTCCCTGGACCACCAGTAATAGTTTTGTTGTTTCCAGGAGGATGACATGGAGGGTATCCACATTGTTGCCTTCGCCGAAGAAGATGACCCAGGTAGGAGGCACTTTCCTCACGTGACTCTCCATCACTCAAGATGGTGTAGTTTCATGTGCTTTGTTGGCACTGTAGAGCCCCACAAGCCAGCAGGGACAGGGAGCCCCAACGTGCCAGAACAGGGAGCAGGGATGCTTCTGGGTGTTTATGCTAGCAGATGTGCTAGCCAGATTTGAAATGCATGGGCTCTAGATATTGATTGATGGTTGAATGGGGGGGTGGAAGGGGGGAAGTCATTCCCCTGACCCCAGTGCCAGGATTTGTTCCCTAACTCTGCAGCCATCTTGCTGTGTGGCTCCAGGAAAATGCTGAGGGCTGGGTATGTGATGTGCATGCGGGTAACCCGTGGCTGCTGGCTCCTGAAAAGCCATGGCATTGATGCTTCTCAGCGCCATCAGCGTGCCAAAAAGCTTCAGCCGCTCGGGGGCTTGGTTCCTCCCTCGCCACAAGAAAATAGCGACATTGTTCCACTCCACGGAAGGATTACGAGATTTAATTCATGTGTAACTAATTTCAGTACCCAGGGAGGATGCTTGAAATTAAAAGCCTTATTATCAGAAGAAAGAGCTGGGAGACAGCATTTTAATGAGAACTATAAACAACCCCTGTGTGCACAGGGGGCTGAGGGAAGTTGAAAACCCCGCAAGCGAAAAGTGCCTGCCTGTTTGCAGGAGAGGGCTGCAGTGGTTCATATATCATTTCAGATGGTTTTGAGTTCCTGGAAATCCTGAAGCAGGTTGCCAGGGACAACACCAATAATCCTGACCTGAGCATTGTCTGGATTGACCCCGACGACTTTCCTCTGGTGAGTAGCAGGGGCTCCTTGCCTTTCTTGGTTTAATTCATGTATAGAGTTGTGGGGGTATGCACGCATAAGCACAGGAACTGTTCCAGGGAATATGGGACAAGGAAAGAGGGGAAAGAGGATCATGGGTGATGCCTGAGAGCTGCTCATGGGGGTCTGCCTTCCATGGAGGTGGTGTCTGGGGAACATTCCCAGAGCTGGGCACTTTGCTGGGCATGGTAGCCCAAGCTCATGCTCAACCTCTCTTCTCTCCTGTGCTTTCATGGATGCACACTCCCTGCACCACAGCCCATTCATATGAATTAATGCAAGGGGGTACAGCACACATCCTTGTCTGAGCTTTGTTTCTCTCTCCTGCAGCTGATCACTTACTGGGAGAAGACCTTCAAGATTGACCTGTTCAGACCACAGATTGGGGTGGTGAACGTCACAGACGTGAGTAGCATGTGCCCAGAAAATCCAGCGATCCCAAGATTAGGGCGATAGAAAGGATCTGAGGTTCTCTGTAATCAGTGGGATTTCTGCTGTTGAGTGCAGGTGGACCAGGTTTATTTCCCAGGAGAAAAGTGCAAAGACTTCACCATTTCCATGTGCAGCTGGGTTCGTAACTCCTCCTACACTGCGTGTCAGGGCTTTGCTCTGAGCGTGTTTCTGCTGCTGAGTTGCACACAAACCAGGTATGCTGAGGACAGGACCACCCCCTGTGGTCTGAGTTTCCCAGCTTGACTCAGTTTTGGTTTCAAGGTCTTACATTTCCGCCCTGACCAACAGCATGCACTATTGTCCATGCACTTCTCTGACTGCATATGGGTGGGCTCGTAAAGAAAAACTGTGCGCTGGTGGGGAGAGCAAGCTGTGCTTAGTGGAGGAGAAGAGGAGAAAAAAGCAGGGTGTTTTTGCAGAATGGCCCAGCTTGAGTGTAGGAGGGAAAGATGGTCCCCCAACAGATCACACAGAGCCACTGCACAGATTGAAAAAAAACCCCAACAAATAAATACATAGCCTTAATAAGAATATGGCATAAACTGGTAATGGAGGGATCCTACTGCGATGAAGAGGGAATACCGGGGTTCCTCCAGGCCTTTCTCCCCCTCAGCCACTGCTATGATGGGAGCACTAGAGGGATTTAGGTGGAAAGGGGAGATGTGTCCACCCCATGCCTGGTGTTATCAAGGGATTTTGACACTGGCTCACAGCTGGCATCGCTGCAGAGGGAGAGCTGCACAGACAGGTGCTGATTTGTCATGGCTGTGGTGGTGGTGGTGGTGGTACTCACAGCATCCACAGTTGTGCTATCAGGCTAGCTTTCTAGCAGGCACTGTTTTCACCATGGTGGTCTTCAAGCCAGCAAATTATGGGATTGATATCAGGTTGCCTATGTGCTGTGGGCTTTTGAGGCAGGTGGGAGAGGGGTCTATCCAACCTCCTCCAGCAGAGATGTGGGGAGAGCTGCTGAGTGCAATGTAATGTGCATGATGGCCCTGACACAACTACAGAGAGAAAATTATTTTCCTCTTTCTGACAATAATGGCCTAGATGATCAGAAAACACACAACACAGCATGTTGCAGTATGGCTCACTTATTACCTTAGTTTATTTTTGATGGTTAGGTGCTAGTTGTTGTTTTAATCTCTTTAAAATAAACCTGTGTGGGTATGTAAGTGCCTCTGGAAGCAGAGATCTCCCCACTGCAGAAGTGTTCATATTTCAGCCATATGAGAACCTGAGAGACAGAGAGTTGGGACAACTGGCCAGGGCTGGGTGCTGGTGCTGGTCCTGGCCCTGACACCAGCCTTGCTTCCAGCCCCCATGTCCTCTCTCCTGTACCTCCCCAGAAAACAAGGGACAGGGAATGACTACTAGACGACTATGCCTCCTATTGTAACAAATGCTGAAAGACCATCAGATGGGAGACATGGTAAGGAAGGCAAAGCTATGATGGTATGAAGAAAGTGGAGACTCTGGCTCTTCCCCCATTGAGGGGAATGAGAAGGAAGCACACAGACTGGCTTTGGAGTTATGGAGCAGATGCAGTGCTGGCTGAATGCAAGCGGTGCTTTTCCTGTAACAGAGCAGCATCTGTTGGGGACAGACCCCTAGACAGTGCAGACCTAGTGGGTTAAGGGTAGTTAGTAGAATTGTTAAGAGAGACAAAACAGAAGAGGGCTAAGACAGCATCTGACACCTAATAAGATCATGAGATAAATGAAAAGAGAAGCCAGAAACAGCCCAAGTCTTCCATTTTTTTTCCTGTATTACAAGTCCACAGTATCTCCATTATATTTACTGCAGTTGGCCATTTTTAAGTGGTGTCAAAGCTACATTAAACATCTATTAAGGAAATTAATGGAATTAGGCTTGTCTGTGGCAAGAGAATCATATAGAAGCCAGTATTAGGCAGGAACATATGCCTTATTATCCAGCAGTCACTCAGAGACCTGTAAAAACTCATGCATTATCTAGCTTTGCTATAGTAAATGCTTCAGGTTGTTGATTAGACTATTTGCAGTTTTAATTTCATTCCTCTTAAGTCTGTTTTCTATTCCTCAAGAGAGAGATCTAAGAAACTTCTAGGTTGTCAGGTGATATCTAAAACAAACCTTGAGCTCATTTCATTATTTCAGTGTTACATCACTGCATTCAGCCAAGTTACACAGGTACAAAGCGGGGCTTACACAACAGAGTAAAAATAAACACTGCTGTTGGCTTTGGTGGACATAACCCCTGTGACCCCATCGCTTCTCTAAAAACCTGCCAATACAAACAGCAGAGCTCCCAGCAGCACCCCCTAGCCCGTCACATCATAGTGGCCCAGGACCAGGGCCATGAAGTGCTGAAAAATATTGCGGATTTATTTGCACAGCACCTTCTCTGGGTGCAGCGGGGCCACTCCTGTTCCCATTATTTAAAGGTATCACTTCTGACACACGAACGGGCCTGAGTTTGGGGACTCAAGAGCCTTCATGCCTCCCGTGGCTCTGTTTTATTACAGCTTTGGTGTTTTAGGAAGAAAATACTGTAAAAGGGAGAAACAGATTTCCCTGAGCAAAAATTGGTCTGGCTTTTTAGGAAGGCATACAACAAAGAGAATTAGGTACCACAGGCAGAGGAAGAAGTAGGGCACATTTGCTAAAGCCGGTAGTTACCTTCTGACATGTGTTCTGCCACATCAAACGCTGAACAAGATGACCTCACAATACCTCTGCAAAATAGGAGGCTGATCCTACTCTATGGAGGGGAGACAGTGAAGGAAAAGGGGTTTACCCAGATGTTTAACCAAGGAATCTATAGCAGAGCAGGGAGAAAACCTTTCCTCCCCAGGTCTCAGAGACCATCTAAACCATGTTTCCTCTCCCTGAGCAACACCCACAATTTAGACAGCATCTTCTCACTGCATTTTAGATGGCATCTTCATATCAGATCCCTCCATACCCTCCAGTTTGTGGAATTAATGCAGACACATGGAGGAAAAAAGCAGGGGGCACCTCTAGTTCTGGGCATCAATGTTAACTATTCTTCAGCTGGAGCATGGTTAAGATGGTCTGAGAAAAGGCTCTTCCAAGAGAAGCTACTATCGCATGTGGAGAGTCCAGAGCAACGTCCTGAGACAAAGGCAATAGTAAAAAAGGATGGGGAGAAGGGGTGCTGACAGCAGGGTGTAAATGCTCAAAGGAAGAGGTCCCAGAGAGGCTCTGGAAGGAAGGAGAGAAATGCTGTGACGTCCTGTGAACTTGGGTGATGAATGGGGAGCTGGCATAGGTCTCCTTATGCTCTATTTAGGTTTACTGAAGTCTACAGAACTGGCCAGGCAGGGTGAGGACTATGCACCAGGTGGACAATGCTCTTGCCCACAGGTGTAAGCAGTGCAGGAGAGGTATGGGCAGTGTGCACACATCTAACCTGGGACAAACAGTACCACACACTCAGGTCAACCTATTAATCAGTCCCACTGCCCCTAGGCAGAAGCAACAGCACTTCAGGGGAAGTGATAATGCCAACGTGCGGGCAGAGACATCGTGGCTGAGCCTGCCCACAGGCTGTGGCAGAAAGGGAGCTAATGCCGCCACCACCACCCCTGCATCCCGCCTGTGGTCCCACCCTTATCCCCACAATAGCAGTGAACTTGTCTCTTCCCTGTGTCTCTGGGGGTGGCTAATCGCCCATCACCTGTCCCCTCAGGCTGACAGCATCTGGATGGAGATCAGAGACGATGATGACCTGCCCACAGCTGAGGAGCTGGAGGACTGGATAGAGGATGTGCTTTCTGGGAAGATAAATACTGAAGATGACGACGATGACGATGACGACGACGACGATGATGATGATGACGACGACGACGATGACGATGACGATTAACTGTGACTGTGCAGTTTGACTTGTGGAGGCTGAGAGGCCTCCCCCCCGTGGCAGGTCCCTCCATCGGAAGACCTGTGTTTGAGTGTCAGCAGGCACCGCTGCTCCTCTCCCCAGCCCTGCCCCGCTCCCCCCGCCCCTGCCCTTGCCGGGACCCCCCCGCCTGATTCTCAGTGGTGCTGAGCCACCGGGACTGCCATTGCAGTGGGCGGGTGGCACCTGCAGGCACCCAGCACCGCTGTAAATCATGCTTCCTTAGGAAGGACAATAGGAATCTGCAGGGAATCTGCCCCAAGTGCCCCAGGGCAGGAGGAAAGTCCCTGCCTGCTTGCTGCCAGAGGGACACAGGGAGCCAATTTGTATTTTCCATGCTCATTGGCCCAGCATTTACATTCAAAGACCAAATCCCACTTTGAGACAGGGAATGCCACTGTAAAGTTTAGTCCTTTTATTAAACACAATGCCCTTTGCAGCTACTCTGCCAAGACCACTCAATCCTGCAAGTTCTGCTGCAAGAGTCTATAGATACTCATTAACATGCTAGGAGCAGCAAACAGCTTTGGGAGGGGAGGAAGGTTTTAGGGGTGCTATTTACGTTTTCAGTGATTCCATGTAAGGACAGGATATTCTTGTCTGGCAGAGCAACGCAAAACCAAAGATCACGATCCCTGTCTGAACCTCTTTCTTCTTGAAAGGATAGGGTAGGTGCAGGTGGTCTGATATGAGATATCAAAGCCTGCAAGTTCCTGAACTGCTGGAAAGGCTGATCCGGGTCTGAGCCCACGGTCTTGAGGCTGAAGATCATGACAGTGAGCCAAACCATCTGTTGTAACCCCAAAGAAACAACAGAGGAGACCCTAGGCCAGTTCCAAACATCTGCAGCCAGGTCTGGGCTGAGCCTACCTTCCTTTTCAGGTGAACCTCAGCTGGATTGAAGGTGGTGCACATGAGATAGACAACGCACTCCTGACAATGGAAACATTCATAGGGGCCCACCATGAAGCCCTCCTATTCCCCACCAGCTTTAGCTGACTTTTAACCCAAAGCTTACAAAGTATTTTTTCCCATGACCAAGATGCTGGGCAGGAACACATCCATCCAACTGTATTAGATGCTGGGTAGTGTGTGTTCGTCAATGAGCAGTGAAAGGATTCAAGCCCTTTGGCTTTGAAGTATTCAGCTGCACAGTTACTCCCTGAGTAGAGAATCGGATGTCCCATGGTGGCCTGTGAGCAGCCCCTTTTGCCTGCAGACTGGGAAGGAGCTCAGGGCACCAGTTGGCAGTCAAAGGGGTCACTCACAAAGGAAAGGGTCAGCAATGCAGTCCTGGCAAGCGCAGCACCATCCATGTGCAGGTCACTGTGACAGTGTTAGGTCTCCCTGCTTTCCCATGCTGGCAGATTTCAATTGTCTTAGCTTATTAGGTTTGACAATAGTGCAATGAATGGAGAGTTTGGAGACAGTTTTATCTTTATAAATACATTTATATACATGTTCTCCAGCCGTTCAGACTTGTTAGTATAGGTAGGGTACACACGTCCTCTCTTGCTACAGGTGAAAAGTACTGTTCTGACCTTTCTTAGGGTGGTTTATGTCAGAGCTAAGTGATGTTAGTGGAAATAACGGTGTGAGGGACAGGAGAATCAGATTCGTTATACGAATGTGAATCAGCCTGATGAGAAACAAGGTTTACACACTACATAGTTCCTTTATCAGATGAACTGCAAAGCAAGATTTTATGACGACGACTTGTTTTGTTTTGTTTTGTTTTGTTTTTTTTCCTGCCTGTTGATCAGTCTCTTTGACTCTCTCTCTCTCTACATTAGCTGAAATAGAAATTTGAAACTACTGGTATAAAAAAGCTGAAGTACTGATCTGTTCCTACGTGTGCCCTCTCCCCTCGGTGGAAAGTGCCAGCGTGAACACCACACAGCTGGATATGTAAACATCTCTATGTGTATGAATGAATACTGTGCCTACATGGTATATGACTGTAGGACATCTTAGCACCTTATCGAACAGGAAACACTCAACACGTCCTTTCCAAACACAGTTGATTAGAAGAATAGACAGGACAGCAAAGCCCCCCAGGTCAACTATGTGCCCTTTCTTGCTTCTTTACAATGCATAAGCACTGCCTGGAAGGTTTGGGGAGTGGCATAAGCACTGCCAAGTGTGTTTGGGGAGACCATATACCTAGTCCCACTGCGGTATTATTGCGTCCAGTTCTGGAATACTGCGTCCAGTTCTGGGCTCCCCAGTTCAAGAGAGAACGGGAACTACTGGAGAGTCCAGTGTAGGACAACAAAGATCATTAAGGGATTGGAGCATCTCCCTTACGAGGAAAGGTTCGAAGAGCTGGAGCTCTTTAGCCTGGAGAAGAGAAGGCTGAGGGGAGACTTTATCTATGTTTATGAGTATCTAAGGGGTGGGTTGAAGGAGGATGGGCTCTTTTTAGTGGTTTCCAGTGACAGGATGAGGGGCAAAGGGTACAAGCAGTAACACAGGAGGTTCCACTCAAATATGAGGAAAAACTTCTTTCCAGTGAGGTTGACAGAGCACTGGAACAGGCTTTGTGGAATCCCCTTCCCTGGAGGTTTTCAAGACCCATCTGGATGCAGTCCTGAGTAATGTGCTCTAGGCAATCCTGCTTTAGCAAGGAAATTGGACTAGTTGATCATCTCTAGAGGTTCCTTCCAACTCTGAAATTCCATGATTCCGTGATTCCATTATGAACAACTTGGACCTATCCCAGAGGACCTGGTGGAAACTTTCAGAAGGCTTGAAATGCAGAGTGCTCTCAGCCTGGAGGTTCACTACTCTCTTTCACACACCCCTCTCTCCTGGCCAGAGGGACACCCAGCACCCTTCTTCTGCTCTTTCTTTTAAGATGTTTCCTCCAGAGGTTTGCTGGAGCTCTGACCCCAGCTCAGAGAGAGAGGGGGAGCAAGCTGGACTCAAGGTCTTATTGATGCAGGTTGGTAAGGAGAAAGAAGAGGCAAAACTAGCCATTCAATAGTCTCCTGCTCTGTGATTAAGGGACAAATATTCACCTAGTTTATCTTTATGCTGGGGCTATTCTCAGCAGTAAAATACACTCAGCTTCACCCTGCATAAGGTAACAGCCTGCACAGGCCCTGCAGCTCCAGATCAGGGACTGTAAAGTGCCGTGAATTTCTATAAACATAAAGAATAAACAAAGAGTTGATCCTAGTTAGGAAAGTGCCTTTCCTAACTGGCACTGCTTCCAGAAGTCCCCTCTGACAGGGTACTTTCCATCTACCTCCCATCCTGCTGTGGATGCCCATCCATTCTGATGTGCCTATCTCTAGATGCTCCGAGAGGCAGAGCTTACACAGGAAGAGCAGGCAGCCCCTGCAAACAGTGCTGCTGACCTGCTCAAGTGCACGGGTGTTTTACAGGCACATACACATTTCAAGGTATCAAGCAACAGAGCTCTAGGATGAAAAAATAATTAATGTAGTGGTGCTTAGGCTTATGCAGAGGCCAGTGAGTTTGAGCTCATACTAGGGCTGGTGTTGGAGTTTATGGAAAGTTTCCCTTGAGTTATGAGCGAAAGGGTTAATGCAGCGGCTGCTATTCCTTCACAGTGCCACTGCAGTCCTTGATGAGGCCACCCTTTCTCTCTTCCCTCATCCCCCATTACACTGTTAATCAGTCTCTTTGCCCATGACCATTTGAACATTTTGTCATCAGCTTTTGGGATAAACACATGAAAAGTAAAGAAAACGATGCAGCAGAGAAAGGATTGGAGCAAGGAAGATGAGAAGGCAGCAAAACCTCTCCCATCAGCCTGTAACACCTCACCTGCCCCGAGTTCATCGTCACTGAATCACTGAACCAGACAATATGCCCCTCGTGAAGGAAATGGCAGCTTGAATGTGAATGTCTTCCCTGCAGGGACAGGTAAGACAGTGGTATGGGGCGGTATCACACGCAGGACCCCAGGCATGGATGCTCCTGGGCTCATCTGGCACTTGAAAAGCACTGACAAACCTAAGCAGCAAAATCAGCCTAACCCTGCCCACTATGTGCTCAAAAGCACAAAAGTCAGTATGTTTGGATGTGGAACCAGAAAAAAACAACCCTTCTATATTTAAAAAAAAATGGTACAAGTGGGCAGCACTAAGTACTCCTGTAGTCAGTCTGTTAAGTCTGTCCCTCTCCTGGCAAAATTCCTTTTCTCCAAAATGTTAATTAGATGCTAATATTAAATGGATCTTAATATACATAAGACAAGGAAGTGTATTTTGCCCTTATCTAACTGTGAGTGCTTCAAGCTGATCAGTCACACCAAGGTACCCAAAAGTCTAGTCATATCAGCCTCGGTGACAGTGAGGACCCACCCTCACAAGTGATGTGTGGCAAGAAAATGAAGTCATACACCACCTCCTCCCCGACCCCAGACATGGTGCCAGGGGCCACAGAAGAGGGCTTTGTCTGGTGTGCTGTACCACAGGCCACCCTGTGCTGTTCATGGGCATTGATCAAGGGAGGGTATCCCTTGTACAGGATACCCTTGCAGCTGTTGTACAGAAGCATGAAGGAGAAAGCATGTGCCTTTGCAGTGGACCTGAGGACACTGATGGAGAAGCTCTGTGAACCCCAAACTGCTCTAAGTTAATGTCAACCATTTGGGAAACAGCTCCAGAAAGACTGGACAAGGGAGGCACTCTGGAAATCAGAGATTACTGCATATTTTCAGGGTCAGCAGTTTTTGTGATGTTTCTTGTGATGTTTCTGAGGAGTGGCAAGAGTCTCCTGTGCTGCCCTTGGGCAAGGAATGGCCCCATAGTGAAACCAGAGATCTCAGCTTCTTCCCATCCCAGAATGAAACTACTCAGCCAGACACCAACATCCACACACAGCCAGGGACACCGGCTGCTTCTCTGCGTCTGTCCGCACATCGTACCTCAGAAATGATTGATTCATTACCAAGACCAAACAAAAAATGTTGCCTTTTATTCCCAGGGAAATAATTGACCAGACAGGAACATATCACTTCCCAGCTGCCACTGATTTGCAGTCCTGTGAAAATAGGCTGAATTTGCATCTGGATTCCATTCTGCCCCAGCAGATCTTTGGCTTTGGGGAAGTCCCACACACCAACTGGGGTGTGTGCAGCACCACCAGCTGCACATCGATGCCCAGGCTTTGGGGGCTGAATAGAGGGAGAACAAGTGAACAGGTGACAAGCACCAAGGCCCTCCTAGGGCAAAGCAAACTGCCTCCTGGCTACTTTTACAGCCAAGGTACATCTGCACCATGCAGTGCAACACTGTCTGCTAGAAAATGGAAGTAACAGCAGACAGCAGGAAAGATAATTAACCTCTGTAATGAGGCTGTGCAGCAGGACAACAGGAAGCAGCAGGACTGTGTCCTACCTGAGAACCCAAGGCTCTTATGTGTCAACCTGCTGTGCTGCAGCATCCTCTGCCTTTTCCCTGCTCCCTTGTATCACCAACATCTGGGGTCAGCTGTGGGATGGCTCTCACACCTATTTGGCAGAAGGTGGCAGAAGATGCGATGCCTCAAAATGACACAGACCAATGGACAGGGTCCAGGGCAGAGCTAGCTCTCTTGGCCCACCTCCCAGAACTCTCCCTGACAGGTTTAAAAGGTGCTAAACTCTTTAAAGGGGGATGGGGGCGCAAGCTAAGGAGCTTCCTTGCAGCTTGAAGACCCATTTCTGGAGTCAGATTACAAACAGCTTTTGGGATGGAAGCAAAGATCCTTCCTTCCGGTGTTTTGCTCCCCTCTCACACCGTCTCTTGCTAAAGCCTTGTGATGAAGGACATCAGCAAAGCACTCAAAGGGCTTCTAGTGTTGCCCCTAATGCTATGGAGAGGAAAAAGCTTTTTCACCTTTTTTTCATCTGTCTTGGTTTCTTACTCTCCTAGTCTTCACCGACTTCCCTAATATTGTTTCTCTCTCCATTTCTATCCAGCTGATCTTCTAAACCCACCCCCACAGCATATGGTACTGAGGATCACTTAAGGACAAGGCCCTTCCTTTCCCCTATTGCTTGACCTCATCCCCAGCTTGGGGAGATAGCATCCTCCCTCATGCCACTGCCAAGAACCAGCTGTGGTGGAACCCCAGCCGTGAGCCATGGCTGTGAACACAGGGAGGGACAACATTTCCTTCCCAAGGAGAAAGACAACTAAACAAGGCTGCGACTGTCTTGCCTTTTGGGGAGGACAGGTGAGACATGCTCAGGGCGAAGCTGTTTAACCAGCCTGGACACTACCGAAATACCAGGGTCAGGGTTTTTTTTGAGGTGGATATTTTTTTCACATAGTCTCAAAATTCAAATGAGGGGCCATCACCCTTCAACCAAGCCCCATCTGCAAGGGGAAAGGTTGGGCCATCTTGTCTGCTGCTGAGGGAAGACATTAGTAACCCCCACTGCCACCGACAATCACACGGCTCCACTGCCTGGGCAGACGACTTCACACACGAAAAATAAGTCTGGAGGGTTAAACAAACTAAGTTTGCTGGAGGGGTTATTCCATATTTCAGCAATAACCAGAAAGCCAACTACCTGCCCAAGATGACTGTCAATTGTCCTGAGTTGTCCTTCGGTTGCAGGTGGCAAATGATTTAAATAGCCACGGGTGACTTCATCCTCCCCTTTTGGATCTGGAGGAAGCCCAGCTTGAATCAGGTCCCTCCTTCAGTAACCCAGGTAAAAATAAAATCATGTTTGACCGGAGAGCAGCCCAGAAATTTGCCTGGTGTTAGATTTTTGCTTTAAAATTCAATCTAACACGTCAAAGCCCTGTTCCTGCAAGCCACAAAGAAAGAGGCTACTGAACGACAAAAATACTTAAATGTCTGAAGAACATTTCAGTCCTCACAAAATGAAATCGCTGAAGGAATTTGCACAGCTTCCCACAGTCTAGTTACTGAATTACTAAACCAGTTTGTCCCAACCACTTACAAAGCAAAATTATAATCAACTGTAGGATCTGGTATTATGAGTATTTCGAGAATGAGCTTTTACAAAATAGAAGCTAAAAGGTTTGCAGATCTGTTTCACATCTCTGGCCCAGATATAATGAGCTCCTTCTCGGTTCCTTTTATAAAGCATGCCCACAGCATCAGACTCACGCTGAAGAGAGGTCCAAAGAGCTAAAAAGTTCTGAGTGTCTCTTTAAACTTCCAGAGAAACTGAATCAAATGTGTTTTATCAAGAACTCCCATCTCTCCATGCATCCAATTTTCATTCATGCTACCTTTTCAAGCAGAGAAAAAAAAGATGACCAAAAGTTCAAGAGTTTAGATATCTAAGCATTTGGAAGCCTGATTTTTGTCTTTGGAAGAGACTTAAAATGTTTCAATTTACAGAATAGCCTCATGCCTAGAGCAATTTGTGGTGTGTCTGTTTTTAAAATCTTTGTACCTTCATGTTTCTAAAGGTGCTGGAGGGAAAAAAAACACACCCTGTTCTCCAAGGTCTCTTCCACTGACTTCATATTGCCTCCTCGTTGTCATACTGTCTCTCTCAAGGTTTTGCTCTTTCCTCCATATTTAGGTACATATGCAAGGGGGATGCACTGAGCTATCTTAAACGCACATCCACAAGGCAAAATTTATCTCCCTTCTTCCTCTTCTAAATTTAGTGCTGCCCACATGGAGCCCAAAGATTGCTTGTTCCCTTCATCTCAACTGTGTCTCCACCAGCAACCAGGCGTTCTCCTCCTCTCACGGGCAGGTTTTTGGGAGGCCAGTAAGCAGCATTGCCACTACACAAGGGTTCTTGGTGTCCCCAGGTTATTTGCATTAGCTGAGCTGGAACCAGAGCAAGCCCCAAGTCATGTACAGAAGTGGCTGTCTTCACCCCATGCAGCTCCCCAGAGTTTGGAGGAAGGGAAGATCAGCTCAGTGCTTTGGGGTAGGCTGGCAGTCTTACAGCAGCCCCTAACCTGATCACAGCCCACCATGTAAGCAACAGGCAGGAAAAAATACCTCAAACTTTTCCCAAGTTCATTACGGAAGGGGACAAAGAGATGGGGAGAACCTGGAAAACGGCTTGCTTCCTGCTGGAGGTACTCTCCATTTTACTAGCAACACGTCAGCATAAACCCACGTGCACACTCAGCAGCAGGGCTGTAAAACTTGTTACGGCATTTCAAAGCGACCCAGGTAACCTTGTTCGTAGATAGTGATTTACCCACATGCAATCACCCCACTACACCATCCCCTACCTACATCTGCAGGCATGTTGTGCCCAGTGCTCTCTCTTCTCTCAGCACCTCCTGACCCAGCAGTGCATGGACGCACACATAAAAAAAGGAACGGCCACCCCTGCCCCAGTGGATTATCTGTCAGTACCGGAAAGGACTGTAACCTAAACCCATCACCTTCCCAGTCCAACATAAACTCAGGAGTGGTGTTGAAAGACAAATCAAAGCAGCCCGCTTGGCCAACTCCCAGCTCGCCTTCCCTTCCTGCATGCTGTTGTGAGACACTGTGTCCTACTGAGAGATCCCCTTCCCCTTGCACCCACCCCACTTGCCCCAAGCTCTACCTCCCCCTGACTTGCTGCATGTACTTTCCATTCAACCTCAAATTCAATTCCTCCCTCGAGTTCAGGGCTGTGGCTGGGACTGCAGAGCTAGTACATAGCACTGGGAGAAGCTATTTTGGGGCTTGAAGCCCTGCCCACCTCCACAGCCAGATGTTTCATTGAACTATTAATTTAGCTAACAATATTATACGATGAGGTCTTGCTACTGCTTCATGCAAGGCTCTTGGGCCCAGTGCCTAAGATAACAAATCCCTTTCTTAACCTATTCATTACAGCCTGATTGCATGCAGACCCTTTGCTCCATATCTCCCCAGTGAATTCTCCAAAGCTGATGTCTTCTTACATTTTTGCATCTGTAACTGTGAAGCCTAGTCCTATCAATTACCAGGGTCACCGTATCTTCTTATATATTAAGAAGCACTTAATCCATAAGCCCAGCTCAGCATCAAATATTCTTAACTGCCCCAGTGGCTGTATTTTCTCAGGGTATCCACAGCCTTATGCCCTCATGTCTGGGAAGGGCAGTGCAGGATAGTCCTCTCCTTCACAAGTGACCCCAGTCTGGTATCTCCCTCAGACAGAAAGGTCAGCTCAACAGGTGCTTCCAAGTGTTGCTCCATCCCATTTCTGTCAGAGGTTTGGGCTGGGAACACTTAACCCAGCATTGCACCTGAGGCTCCCTCACACCTCAATGACCCCTACAATTTCAGTCAAAGGCTTGGACAAACCCGAACAGCACCCTCAGCTCTAATTCCTGCTGAGCAACACACCACGGCCCCTTATGATTCAGATAACTGAGCTCTGGGAGAAGGCCAGGGAAACTGGTCGCCCTAGCAAAGCCTGTTCCTTCCATCACCTTCTACAACCCACAGCAGGGGAGAAAGTGCCATCAACGGCAGTGATTGGTGTTGATTTGGTATCAGCATCAAGCCACAAGTAAAACAGAGGGTGCTGAACTCGCATGTAAAGACACAACTCTCAAGGATAAGGGCCCAGGATGAGGTTATTGAGCCCATTATCTTGTTTGTGACAAATTCCTGCTTCTTACACACCTGCGGCCGGCTCCCAGTGTTTTTACCTACACAGCTCCAGTCTGGCAAGTCAGGTCTTCCTCCCAAGGGCAGGAGGGGACCAGTAACGGCTGGGCCCCCATCACAGGCTCTGCAGGGCGGTAGCAGCATTATTTCCTCTCCCTGCCCATCTCCAGGAGCTGCCCCATAAACAGCCCAGGGCTGGGCACTGCCAAAGCACCAGCAGGATGAGAGGGGACAGATGAAAAGCAGAGATCACAGGAGGGCAGGAGGCAGGACTGAGCATACAGCCATCCCACCCTTCCTGTTTCCTCCTGGGCTTCAGGTTCAGTGCTCTGTAGCCTAAAAACATCCATCTCCCTGCCCCAAGCTGGAGAACTACCCATTTGGATGTTTCCCTCCACCAGCATTAATATGCATGCTGCTTATCTCCACAACTGCTACACTGTTTTTTTGGGTTTGGTTTTTTTTCATTGCACAGCAGCATCCTGTGGATTTTTCCAGCAAAGCCATGGAGAAGCTCTGCTGGGCAGGGCACAGCCACGCTGCAAGGCCAGGTTATTCCCCATTAAAAGGGTCTTTCCCAAAGAGCAGGTACCGAAGACAGTCTAGGGGAAGGCTGCTTCCACATCTCCTCAGGCACGGCTGCTTGGTCTTTCCCAGCTCTCTGGTGATGGAAAATGTAGGTGGGGAGAGCCGCACCCACAGGCGCTGTTGAGGCGAGATCCCCGACACGGTGTTTGAGCAGAGCGCAGGCCCACGTCCACACAAACAAGGAGCACTGGCTTTTCCTCCTCTCGCCACTCCTCCTCCCTGCCAGGTCCAAATAAGGAACTTTGCCACGAATCCAGCACTCCATAATTCACGTGCAAACTACAAGAGAAGACAGGAGGCAGAAAAACCTGTTCCCACTCCAGTCATGCCCCCCCTCCAACAGTGCT
>VZTM01002625.1:83497-115117 GCA_013400555.1 Jacana jacana | reverse complement strand
GCCTTTGCTCCTCATCATTTGAGATTTCAGGTGTTCAAAGCCAGTCTTCTGCTTTCAGAAGTGATAAATGAGTTTGCATTTTACTCTGGCAGGGAAGATCAGAAAGGTCTAGAACGAGGGTGACAAAAACGACAGCCTTCAAGAAGGTTAAACCACATGCTTGCAGGGCCCCTCCCAGCCACAGCTAAGGAATGCTTGAAGGCCAAAAAGCTTTCTCTCTTTTTTGTTGTTTTTTTTCCTCTTTTTTGTTGTCTGAAAGGATAAGAGGAAGGAATGGGGCAATCCAATCTGGTTTCAGTTTATTTCCAGAATTTTACTGTACAAAATATGCAAAGTGTAAAACGGTTTTAGGTTTCAGTTTAAAAACAACACAACCCCATCCAGCTATAACTTAAGAGAACCAAGCTTGGAACAGAACAATTTACTAGGCTAGACCCACAGTGCATTAATGCCACAGACACCAGGAATTCGCTTACTTAAGTTCACAATTAGAAAAGAAGAGAAAGACCATGTACCATTGCAGTTAAAGTCACATGTGCAAAGAGGGGGAAAAAACCAGAAAGAACAAAATGCTGGTTAGTGTCTATTAATTAGAAAATCTTGGCAAAACCCATCTTACTATACACGGTTTGTGTAGAAAAGAGTATTACACAGTGATCAAAAGAGGGCGAGGGAAGGGCATTCGCTCCCACCCTTTCCCCCAAGACACGATAACGCTGAATCAAAGAACCAGGCACAGAAGAGTGTAAGATTCCTTCACAGTTAGGCCTGTGCAGGTAAGTGAGACACGGCATCCCCTCCCTGCCATGCGCCCGCAAGAGAGAGATACCCCCAAGCTTCGCTAGCACTGGCGAGAGGTGCCTGGGAAGCAGCCGGAGGGAAGGATTCCCCTCAATCTCAGCAGAGCACACACAGGGCAGGGCTGGCTGCCCCTCAGGGCTTCGGGAGGTCACAGGGATTAAAAACCTAGTCTCTTGGGAGGGATGCAGAGGGGTGGAGGGGTGCCAGTCGTACTGCTGGTGCTGCGGGAACCCAGCTCAGGAGTATCCCGAAGCGATCCCCAGCCGTCACGGAGCAGCTGTCGGAAACAGCAACTTTTGGTCATCATCTATCAGAGGCAGCAGCCTGAATGCAGGAGGAGGCATATTCCTGTAGGAGACTTCATGCCCAAAGCCATCTCTTTTAGGAGAACAGAAACCAGGGGGCAGGGAGGGTTAATTAATTATTTAAAAAAACCCCAACACAACAAACCAACCCACCCAACAGCTCAATCCCAAGAGCTCTTCCTTCTAAACAGGGTTTAAAACATCGAACCACCAAGCCTGGGCTTGAGGCTTTAGCCACGTATGATGCACACATCTCTAAGGGAAAAAGCACACAGACACACGAGCTGAATGAGAAAACAGACATCTGCACACAGAGCTTGTGAACAGCTCTCACACAGGAGGGCAGGGCAGAACTGAGCAAAGCTCAACAGCGGAGTGTGGGGCCAGACTACGGCATTTTTGCAAAGGACTGCAAGGCCTTTGTTTTACCTCCGAAAAAGGCAGATTTACAAGTTTTGGTAAGCAAGATGAGATTGGCATGAATAGGTTTCCACGTTTAGCACAGTATGAATCTTTCCAGTCCCTTCGGCAGCAACTGTTGGAAAGGAGCACATCTCAAACACGACTTTTAAAATGTACTCACGCAGGGCCAGATTCATAAACTGCTTCCTCACAGCTTTTGGCACACTTGGCCAATTCCCGAGGCTTTGCGTGGAGATTCCCATCCCAAAGGAAAAGGTTAAGAGGCACCGTTGAGGCTGGGATTTGTTCAGACCTCCCCCAGATTTGTGCCTTATCATGAGCTGCCCCAAGCTCTAGCCCCAGCACCTCCCATCCCAGCAGATACTTGTTCTGCCTCACTAGGGAACTTCAGGGAAAGACACAGGGCAGGGAGGATGGGGGTTGCAGTGACTCAAGTCGCCAGAAGGAGAGTTTTTAGAGGCAGAAGTCAGAGAAATAGCTGGCAGAGGCTGAAATTGGATCTGCCTTTCTCTCCAGTATCCCCCTTCAGGGGGGAATCACTCTTGAAGGCACCCAGGACAACCCCAGAAGCAGGAGCTGACCTTGCTCTGCAAGCAAGCTGCATCACACTGCTCTTTCCATGCATGGTTCATCCCACCCCAGCTACCCTGCTGCCTGCAGGGGTGTGCAGATGACAACATCTCCCCTCCCAGTTGCAAGCAGCACCACCCCCCACCACCACGCTGACCATAGGGGTTTACTCAGGGATCACCAGTACACTAGGGGAATGCTAGAATGGCTTACACTTCCAAGAGCACTGCAGCCACGTGACAAGGAGAGGCTCAGAGATGCGCTAACAACCTTCACCAAGCCCTAATTAGAAGACTGGCAAGGTACTAGGGGTCTACACTACCTGCCCCTACACTCTTAGAAGCTGCAAGAAATTTCAATCTTTCACTCTTTAGCCATGAAAGAGAAAGCCAGCCTTTATGGGAACCCACAGCCATTTCCATCTGCTCTGTAACAGTTAAAAGTCTTAGCTGCATCTGGTTTCAGAAGATCTCAGCACAGCTTTGGATTTAAGCTGTAACAAATCCGAAAGCAAAAAACAAAGCCTTTAAAGTATCCAAGCAGCATACTTGAAAGCCATAGGAAAAATGCTAATGTGGAAGACAAGAGAGTGGGGCAACACCACTCCTGGCTAGGCAGCACGGAACCCTATCAGGTGGTTCAGCCTTTAGCGAAGGCTATCCAGGGCAATGATCCCCTCTGACGGGGACATCGTCCACTTCACCACAAACAACAAGGTTATCTTATAAAGCACTTTGCAGGCTGGGAAAAGCATCCAGGCTGGGAGAGAGGAAGCAGAATATGTGCAAGGAGACATTGCAGTATAGGAGAGGCATTTGGAGGAAAAAAGCCTGCTTTCTGCTGGCAAACCCTACAAACCTTATTTATGCTCAGCTCTTGGCAAGCTCTGCAAAAAGTAAGGACTGTAGGATTTTGGATCGGTGCTTCATTCCCTGTGACTCGATTCTTACTCATTAGCTGGCTATAAACAGAGTCAAACAAACCAGTCTGCTCTCACTGCTCTGTATTTTTACGAGTAGTCTGAATTCCTGTAGATGCCACAAATCCATCTGTAGATCTCAAAAGCACTTGACAACTTGGAGTTTACCCTCACAACACCACAGAGAGGTAGGCATGACAGTGGTCCCCTGGTTTTGCATGGAGAAGGGAAAAAAAAAAGAGAGATTCTGAAAAAATTACGTGTCATAAAAAACCCCAACAAAACCAGGGAATACTCAGGCGTCCCAATTCCGCTTTTAGTTTGTCCTCACTCATAAGCAGGTTGCAACTCTAAAGAAATGGCTTGAGAGGCCAAGCCCTCTCCTTCGGATTTCATCAGGCAAAGCATTCTGCTGTCACAGGAAAGAGCATTTAATGCAGGAGTTGCCCCCCAGGGACAGTGTCCTTTTCGGCAGCAGGCAGAAAAGGCAGCATTGAACCACAGCACACAGATGAGGGAGGGGAGCAGACCCAGAGTAAGCACGCACCGCTTCCACCTGGTTATCCACGTGTTTAAGGATTTAACGCAATTAAGACATGAGTTTCCTGAGCAGATACTGTCAGACAACTGTCCTTGTGGGGGTGGGGAAAGGAAAGGGGAAGGAAATCCTGGGAAAGTGAGGAAGTTTTGCAGAGGTGTCTGAGACAAGGTGCTCTCACGCACACGGCACACCCAAGCCCCTGGCAAGGTGGTTCTTGTTCTGGCTTCAGAGAAGTGAGCAAATTCAGCCACAGGCAGTAGCCTCCACACAGGTCTAAGTGCTCCATAGTCTCCCAAGCTACTCCCTGTCTCTCCCACCTTGCTGGTTATGCACATCATAAAAATCAGATACATGCATCTTTAGGAGAGCCCAGTGTGAGATACTTCCTTTTACTTTTTTTTTTTTCTCCAGGAGGGAATAAAAAAAAGATGTACTTTTTCAAAATGAAATACTGCAAAGGCCACAGTCAGTAAGAGAGTCCCTGCACAGACTACCAGAAAAAGTCTGACCTAGAAAGAAACCCAAACACTAAGTTTAGAGAAGGGAAAACTCTACCTGCTTCCTATCCTGTAAGGAATGTGGGCTTGATCCTATCATGTACCGTGCCAGCTAGTTTCTTCACAACCACGGCTGGCACGTGACATGGAAAAAACAGGATCCAGGTGACTACCATGCACTTGTCAGAAAAAGGTTCAGGAGTTTGCAGGTGTCACTTGGATAAGAAATCACCACTTTGGACCCTCACTCACCAGAGTACTCCCTTGATCCCAAGAGGACTATTAGTGGGTGCTGTTGGACATGCAGCTCCTTTGCTTCTGAAGCTGGAAGAGGCTGGACTCCCCCTACCCTGTCCCCTGCACCCTGGCTTGTGGCAGCTGCTCCCTTCCACCAGCTCATGGCAGGCACCAGCCAGCCCACACTAGCCATGCCATGCAGGACTGGCAGAGCCCTGTTCCCTACTCTTAGCCATGCCATCTTATGCTGGTGGGAGTAGGGGGCAGCCTCACAGCTGGTGAAGGAGCCCAGGGAAGGCCTGGGGAAGGCCAGAGGGGATGGAAAGGGCTGTCACTATTCCCCTTGGAAGACAATGCACCCTGGCAGCAAAAGGCACTGGCTTATGCACCTTGCTGAACTGGGGCCCTCTGTGTTAAGACATCTGTACAGAAGGCAGGTCAGATCCTGCCTGATAGAGACATTTGCAAGGCAAAAGACTTGGGGGGGCACAAAATGAATCTAGTGTTTGCATTCACACACGCAAATCTACCCTCACAGAGCTGGAGGGGTTCTTGGAGAGACCTGACTAAAGGCAGGTTCCTGCCAGCCTTGGAGCTGGCTCCAGAGTCAGATGATGCCCTGTGCTGGCAATCAGACTTCAGACACCGCTTTAGAGGCCCATCATTAAAAGCAAACCTTTCAAAACCCTGCAAATCTCAGGCAGCAAAAGTCACACATGAAACCTGCACTGAGGGGCAAAGGCAGCCTTACAAACCAAACTGCAATTTAAGACCTACCCATCTCTCCCAGGAGCAGGTCCTGGCACTGAGCAGAACCCCCTGCAGTACAGAAAGGCCAGGGAAGGCAGGCAGATTTTCAACATTCAGACATAGTTTGGTATTTCTTAGCTATAGCTGAAGGCGTATGGTGGGGAAGGACACACTGCAGTGTTTCCAGAGCACAGCAGTTCTCCAAAGCAAGTCAGCATGGCAAAAGATCAGCCCTTCCCTGGCTCCTCTCCTCAAGAAGGGAAGTGCTTTCGCCCTTCTTTCCCTCCAGACACATTTGAAGCCAGTTGGAGAGGGAAGGGCACATTCCTGCCTGCACCCCTCTTCCCCCTCAAAGAGGCTGTCAGACGTAGGGAGGGTCTGTGATTTATCTGAGGAGAAGCCAGGTACTTACCTACCCTGTCCCAGTGCAAATACACAGCCCTTGCAGGTGCATAAGGAACTGGCAGTAAGGCAGCCCCCGAGGGTACTGTGGCAAGAGAAACACATTCAGAAAGTCACACAGAAGAGGACAGAAACAAGGAGCCTTGGGAGTGCCCGATACAAATGCAGGCAAACAGGAGAGAGGGAAGCAGGTGAGAGATAACAGGGAGCTGCACCACGCAGAACAGTTCCACTAACAAGCACTGGTTAACAGAAAAAAAAAAGAAAAAAAAGTTTAAAAAAATAAATTGAAGAGCTTCAAGATGGGCTGATCCAGTTCAAGACAAGCAGCTTCAGAAACACAGAAAGCAAAATCACCCCACTATGCTCGTAAAGGTCCGGCACCCACAGAAAAGGGCAGACGGAGAGGAGGAAAAGAATCAAAAGTCTTCAGTCTCCGGATCAGCTGGCTCACGGCAGCTCTCACACCCAACCCTTTGGTGGGTTCCTCCCCGAGCGAAGAGGGA
Organism: Jacana jacana; assembly: GCA_013400555.1. Lineage (NCBI taxonomy): Eukaryota > Metazoa > Chordata > Aves > Charadriiformes > Jacanidae > Jacana > Jacana jacana. Next base: position 109,166 of record VZTM01002625.1, on the reverse strand, counting down.
ACTGCAAATCCCCGCTGTGGGGGCGGGTTTGGGCAGCGGAGAGGTGAGCAACGTGCTCTCGGAGACAGTGATGGGTGGCAAAAGGCAAGACACAGAAGCGCAGGGTGCCAGGCAGCGCCCCCACAGACAATGCCGGCGCTGCAATCGTGAGGTGGGAGCGAGCGTGGGAATGACAGTATGCCTGGAAAGGAGCAGGGGGGGAAAGGAAAAAGAGGAAAGAAATAAAATAAAATAGAAATAATCTGTTCTGTCTCCAAGGCTGAGCTAACCGAGCCAAGCCACCCTGTCGCCTCTTAAGGTATTTCTTTCTAGATAAGATAACCCAGCTCCCCCCTCCCCTTTCCAAATAAAGTGCAGATGGTCAAATATTACTGGTCTGTCATCTGCCAGTTTCAGTCAGCATTGGGGAAATTCAACCCAAAAGCACAATATCAAAAAAAGAACCAAAAAAAAAATCTCCCTCCAACCCACCCTCAAAATCCCTCAGACTGAAGTCTCAGACTGTAAGCGGAGGACAAATTTATGCGATTTAGGGTCTATGAACTCTTCCGAGAGTTTGATGAAGGGGATTTTCTTCACATTAACAACAAGGCTGAAGTCCAAGCACTTGAGGACAAAAACAATGCCGTCTTGTAACCCGCTTGTGACCGCTTCCTCGCTGACAAGTGTCCACTGCTTGGAGAACCAGCGATCCCTGTCGTACTGGAGGGTTGGGCCTGGATTGAGGTAACGCTCCAGGAATGCCTGCCAAGAGGGAGAGAGGGAGACGCATTAGTGCTGACCCTGCAACTTGCTCTGCACCGATGCTCTCTTCCCATCCCCAGCTACAGATCTGTGAGCATGGGCTTGCCATGATGCAAATGGTTTCACCTTCTGTGCCTCTGAAAACATCCTCTCCCTAGTCTGTCCTGGCTTTTCAGACCCCAGGAGCAGACACGATTACCAGGAGATCCTCTTTCAGTCCATCCCAGCAAGCTTGCAAAGTTATACACCCCTGACTTCTGCCATCAGCACTGTCACTCAGCAGCATTTCAGTACAGCAGAAGTCATCTCTCCCCTACCAGCCCCGTAACCCATCCCAAAATTGCAGTCCTGGGTAGGCAGATGGGGCAGGTGGCCTTCCCTTCTTCAGGCCAAGCCAAAGTGGAAAGCTGAGGTTTCACTGAGGCTGCAAACTGAAAGCAGAACAGAGCACACCACTTGATGTCACTTGCATTTTAAAGCCTCCTTTATAATCTTACCAGCGGCAGAACTGTGTTCCTGGGCAAGGTCCCAGGTGGATCCCATTGAGAGGGTGCTAAGTCCCATCTCTTGACAGCATTTCTGCTCTTAGAGTAATAAGTCCTGGATAAACGCCCAGGAGTAGATTATCGCATTTCTAACCCTTCTCTAGGATTGTGTAGTGTTCTTAGAGGGGAAGGTGAAGAGTGGGATGGGGATTGTGTGACCCATGTCTCTCATCGTTCAGTTCTTCCCTGTGTCTGCAAGTCAACAGTCACAATCAAGGAGGGCGCGAAGCAGCAAACTGACATTTGAGGAAGTGGCCCACAAATTAGAAACACTTTCAGGCAGAGAGGGATTTAGGCAATAATTAGAAGCAGTCCAAAATGCAGCAGTGTAAAGGAGGGGATTAAAAAAAAAAAAAGTCCTTTGCAGGTTGCCACCTGCATCACACTGCTACCACGAGCCAGCTGGGAGAACAGCCTATGACTCCAGGCCACCATCTCGGACACTTCTTTGGTACTGTCTTTGCTGAACTAGATATGAGAACAATTATCTCATAGGCACTTTCAGATAAAACAAGAAAAGACAGATGATCACATAGAAGAAACCATATAGAAGAAACATTACTTCCCTTTAAGACCCGATGCACTGATTATATCACAGACAGCAACCGTGAAAACCTCCACACAACTCCCCTGACAATTTTCTGTTCTGTCTACACACATAGATGTGGCATCCCTTTCGTCCCCCTTCCTGCATCAACATTAGAGAAAGTGTTACCTTTGGTGTCATGTTATTGGTGATGCAGAAGGACAAGTGTTGCAAGATGCTCTCCATGCTGTGGTACTGCTGCTGGCGGGTGGTGCGAAGGTACTTCTGCAGAGCTCTTGCCATGGAGGGAAAGATTGCCTGGGCTGCTTCTCGGGGGTCCATCATCTCTCCTGGAGCTTTTTGCTGTTCCTCTGCCTGGAGCCGTTTGATGTGAGTGAAAGCCTCCTCTACTGCAACCACAAGCCTGCAGAAGGAAAATCAAGAGAGGTAGGATGGGTCTGTGGTTAAGGCAGAGCCTGGGAGTCAGGATCTACAAGCTCCTATTCCCCATCTCTGCCACTGACTCACTGCCTGCCATCACACAATTTACATTAAAATCTTCTATACTGACAGTCCGAGGGGTAAGACAGCAGCTTCTCTTTCCCTGCCCAAGCCATCCAGCAACTGAGGGTCATAAACCAGGATGGAGACGTTAAAAGCCTGAGTACTTGGTACTGCCAACACAGCATAAACGTCAGCTACGTGACTCAAACGAGACGCAGCTGCCTTTGCACCATTTAATGCCTGTCTTTGAAAACAATGGTTCCAGCATCTGCTACTGCAGCGTGAAGTGTCAGGACAGGCAAGCAGGCAGGATGGGGCTGGCTATAAACGAGCATGACCCAGGACACAGATTGCTCTGCGACTCTCCGGTGGCTCACAAGCTGCCGACTGCTCCGATTTACACCAGCTGGGTACAGAACTGCTGCTGCTGCTGAACAACTGTTCTGCACCCCTCCTCTCCCCTCTTCACTCCTAACACTGCAGCTGGAGACAGCCTCTGCAAACCATTCCTCTGTTGGCACAGGTGAGCAAACACTAAGGCCACACCGTAAGAAGGCAAACAGATGCCAAAGGACACTTGCAAGTTATCCTGGGACTAAGGAATGAGCGAGAGGCTACGCTGCAGTTACTGAGGAAAAAGCAATGATAATGGAAAAGCCACCCAACAAAACTCCTTTACCCCTTCAGCCAGGACTTGTTTTACACTACATTTCCACTGAAGCTACCAACTACCGTCCACACTGCCCTCAGTATCCAAAGCATCTTAAAGACGGGGGAAGGTGCCTCATCATGACAAGCAGAAGCATAGCATACCCCATTCAGGCTATATAAAAGAACAGCACGAGAAGCCCTGACCCCTGCCCACTTTGTTTAACCTGACTTGAGGGAGATGTGTGTGTGTGTGTGTGTGTTTGTGTGTGAAATCAGTTTCTAATCTCCTTATGTCTTTTTGTTGCAGCTCTGACCTTTCTTCCTTTGAAGCATCTGGCCTGGTCTTCTAGTGACTGATGGCTTTCCTCTGACTAAGCAGCTGTTCCAACCAAACCCGGCAACCAAGGGAGATGTGCCCGAGTTAGGATACTACACTGCATGGGAAGGAAAGCTTAATTTCTTACTGCTCCAAGACTGGAAGAGAGCCCAAAAGACAGCAGCTATGGAGCACAGGTCAGATCAAAGCAGGCTATGGGGGGGTACACTGTGCCAGCACTTTCCCAATGAAATATAAACTGCCAAAAGAAAACAAAACAAGCCAGCTCCTTCCAGTTATGGCACATTCCTTCCAAACACAGCTTAGTTAAGGGGTGCCTGTCTGTAAGCAGCTTGCCTCAAACTGTTAGGTATGTTAACTACAAACCGTAATTAGGCTCCAGAACAAATACAGGCACTATCTCAGGTCACCTCACCAAAGCATCAACTCTGCAGCCCAAGTGTGACTGGCAGGAATTACACCTGTGTTCCAAAATAAAAACACAACTAGTTCTGGCCAGGTCTTTCCTTCCCAACTCATTGAAAAGGGCAAACCGCCCCTATTCGTAGTCTGCAAACACAAATATTCTCCTCACCCACGAAGAGGCAATGCTAAGTGCTCCACCAATCCTATCCCTGGATTACTTGAGCTGAGACGACAAGCCTGAGCATGGGGGGAATAATGGGATTTCCTACAGCGAGTAACTACGGATTTGTCAGGCACTGGACTGTTCCCTAATCCGTGACATTGCATTAGCTTATCTAGCACAATATACATGAGCTCTGCTTTGTGCATGTTCTTCAGATAATTCCAGCTGCAAGCTGTCACCATCCCTTGTGCATCTGGGTTTCATACATTTCTTCTCAGTGACAGATTCACCACCAAACCCCAGCCCTTAACCACAAGTCCCCCCACTCTCATCAGGCTTCACAAGCCCCATGAACCCAGGAAGGATCATCTTTACCTTGCACGGCGTTTTTTCACTCGGCGCTCGTGGTCGGCCTCTTCATAGTAGAGCTCGTTGTGACTGGAGTCCCGGCGACGGGCCGCGGCTGCAATCATGGCACGGGACTGCCCCGAAGCGTTGTTACCCGGGCCTTTGGGAGGCATGAACGAGCAAGAAATAGACAAGAAAGGTGGTATTAATGCCACAGGACTGGGGCTGGGACAAACCAGCACCCCACAGCATCTGTCACAAGTGCTTTGAGGCTCCAGCCTTCCCAGCCAAGATTACAAACCCTTCCCTGGTCCCTCAGGAGCTTTGAGAGAAACCCCACTAGACAGCACAGGTTTGCAGAGGGGCCTTTGGCTGGTGGACAAGGGAGGTTAGTTGGGATGAAGGATCTCACACAACTTACACAAAGGCAGAAGTGAAGCGCACATGCCAAGGATGCAACTTACCACCCATTATATACGTTTTCAGTTTGAAGGCAAGAGCAGCTGGAACACACCACGTTTCAGCAACAAGACAGTGTGAGAGCACAAGAAGTGAGGAGGTGGAAAGAGGAGAAAGACAAACACAAGAACATCAAGAGCCATGAAGATGAACAAATGAAAGCCAAGCTTCAGACAGTTAAACACGGAGAGGAAAAACGGGGTGCCAAGGCAGCAGGGTCACCTTTAGACAAAGCATAGGGTTTTCCAGAAGGGCAGGTGCTGTCAGAGCAGCAAGTCCTGCAACAGGGAAGGCTGGGGCCTGTATGCATAGTAGCTCCTCAGGGCTCTCAGAGCAGTACCTGCAATTAGCACTGCTGCTGCTGTTAACAGATCCTACACAGCTACAGGAACAGGGAAGCTGCAATCTGTTTCTAACACCTGGACAACTGACGGAGCTGTTCTACTGCAGGACTTTACCTAGTGACCCTGAAATGCAGTATCAGATTCTGCAGTACCCTCATGAAGCAAGCAGCTCTGGCTGGTTGGGCAAAGAGGGGAGAAAATAAAATGTTGCCCCAAAAGAGTCTGCTAACCCATTTATCTGGATAGAGGTGGGTCTAACCAAAGGGGAAAAAAAAAAGGAGAAATCCATGACAGTCACCAAAACACCAAGAGCTGCTTTTCTGAGTAACTGTTCTGAAAGCCCACACTCTCACAACTGTCAGTGGTTAAGGCAAATCAGTTTCACAGACATAATGTTTTGCTCATGCAAGGGCAACTTTTCATCTTTTTCCTAAAAAGCACAAACCAGATTCCAAGACAGAAGCCTGAAGCTCAGCAGTAGGAAGGACAAGCATTCACACAGCTTCTGAAGAGTCTAAACACTTCAGACTTTGACAGCCCTGAAATGGAGGATACGACTCAAGGGAGATACTAGCTCCCAAATTTGGGTTAGAACTGTAATTTGCCTCGTTGACTATGCCTGGCAATGAAAATACTGCTTTTGAAGGTGAGCCTCTCCACTCCACAGTAAGAGAGATTACAGCAAGATGTTTTTCCTTCCTGGCTGCTCCAGAATCAAATACAAAAGCTGCCAACAAATTAGGCTGCCTTAATAGCATTACTGTCTTTTCACATGGAGGGTGTAAGAGACTGTCAGGATGCCAATGTAAGCTGCAGCCAGAACTACATTCTGCTTTGTAAAATGGATGGGAAGTCTTCCTAAGGACATGCCTCTAAGCCCGAGATTTCCACATCCACAAAGGCAGTGGCATTACACAAGGAACAGCCCAGGGAACCAGTACTGCCCCAGAAGGAAGGCATGAGTTTTCAGGCCCTGGCAGGCTCATGAGCTTCACACCTGGAAAGGCCTGCCAGCCACATCTGGAGCTTGCTTCTGGTTCCTTCTCATCCAACAAAGATTTCTGAGCTCCTAAGTCATGAATACTAGCAGACTGGCGGTTTTTCCTCTGAACTTGGGAGCCCCAGCATCCCAGCAGGTGCTGCAGGTGCAGTGACCTGGCCACTTCCTGAAGAGACACTGCAATATCTCTTGAGAAGACAGTCTAGCTAGTAATCAGAATAAATCAGAACAGTATGTCCTGCAGACAGCCTGGTGGGGCTACTGGGTTTGAATGGTGTTCCAATCGGGAAGTCCCACTTTCCCCACACCAGGTTTCATTGAGAGAGAGAGACTGGAATGAAAGATTTCCCCTCTAGGAAAGTGCAGAGCAAGTCTATTTGCTTCCCCTCTCCCACTCAACTTGTTATTTCCCACTTGAGGGCTGCTTCATGCCAGGCAGCAGGGGATGGAGGATGAGCAAGCCTGCCTCTCTCCCTCCCCTCTACTTCCCTTCACCTGTCCTCTGTCAGGCTGGGGACGTTTCACTGTAAGGACCTAAGCCCCCAGTTAATTTTATGGGCTCAGAAGCACTATATTAGGTTAGGGAAAACATTCAGAATAAGGTTTCAAAAGCTTCTGAAGTCACTGAAAATGCACACACACACAAAAAAATAATTTAAAACCCCCTATCCGTAGGGCACTGAAGTTTTATTGGAAGTAAAACAACCATGGCTCATGTTCTCCCATCTGAGAGATATTCGTTGTATTTCAGCCTCCACAACCTGCACACAGAGCTGTCTTGCCCAGCTTAATCCTTTCAGTCCTTTCTCCCTTTCAGCTCCCAAAGCTCTTCAGTACTAACCTATTCATGGGCAGGATATGCCTTGCCACATCTTGTCACAAGACCTCATCTGTCCACTACTAGCTTCCCTACACAACTTCAGTTCTTCCATCAAAGGAATGCACATGTATAAAGGCTGTAATGGCTGGGCACACCCTGCTTATCACGCCTAGCTTTCACTGATAGGGTTTAAGAGTGTCAAATGATTAAGTCCAGTTTTCACTGCTTTGAGTGTCCACAGGGACCCACCCAGCCATCCTCCCACAGGCCTCTATAGAACCCAAAAATTCGACACGGGTTTGTAGAATGGCAAAGCTCAAGGGGGATAGTTATCTGTCTCTGAATTTCCATGGACTGCTTAGCATCACGATGACTTGGGAACACAGCCATACATAAGCCAGGCATAGCTAATTTACTGCTAAGGCCACTTCTTCCCACATTGGTATCAACCTCCTTCACTTTCCTGAAGGCCACCTGTGGAAGAGGCATAGTAAGTGACTGAGGAACTTGTTTAGGTTAAAATTTGTGTTTGTTGTACTAGCACAACTGAGGAGATGACCCAAGGGTGACAAAAAGCAGAGGTTGCCTAAAACAAGCAGCGGTGCCGAAAAGCGCTTGTCAAGCCACGTAATAATTAAGCCTGACCAAAAACTTGGCGGTTTCACCTGGCAAAGACAAAAGCCTTATTGTGGGCTACACACATCTGTAAAGTCATTTGGAACCGGCAAACTCAGCTCTGTTAGGAAGATTTCCAGCAGGAGACAAGGATTTGGCAAAGCAAAAAGGTGAGAATGTGTGCATAACAAAGCATAAAGCCAACCCAGCCCTTCCCCATCCCACCCAGTCTCAGAGCCTACATTTCACCTCACCTACCATCAACGTTGTAGACTTTCAATCCGGCCATGTGCTTGGCTGCACGGGATTTAGAGGCTGTTAACAAGGCTGGGTTGTAGACTGTGAAATCTCTGTAGTAATTTTCCAGAACCACCAGTGCAGCTCGCTGGATGCTAAAGAAAAAACAAAACAAAACAAACGTAAGACAAAACCCCCCAAAATGCAACAAGTTGTGTTGTTTCTTTAAATAAAAAAGAAAAAGAATTAGCCACATTATTTGGAATAGGTTGTCATGCCTACGGCATTGTGCAATATACAGAATATTAATTACTCTGTCTGGGACCTAACATTTCATCTGAGATGCAAGATAAATGCGTCTGCCCTCACACCTCAGTGAGAGGATGATAGGAAATCCCTAAACAAGGGCAGCAAACACTGAAGCACTAGGCTTCCTGCAGCACAGGAAAGTGCAGAAGAACTCAGCCTGCCTCGGGCAGCTCAATAGCTGTGGAACAGAGACCTTGGCCAGGCTGAAGAACAGAGCACCACGCTGGTTTTGCTGTAGCCGGCCAGCCTGGACGGAGGGACTAGCTCAGGATGGATGGTGTTCCCTATGAGTCATTTCCAGCCGCACCTCGAAGCTCCTCAGACCTCCTCCATGGGAGCACTGACAACAGCCCAATCTCTTCAGCTTTCACAGCAAGATAAGATCGCTACCTGAGGAGCACAGCTGCTTATTAAATCCCAGGCAAGGGACAGAATAAGAAGCAGTGACACTCCCTCCCTCCCTTTGAAGGGATGCCCGCTACATAAAATGATGACACAAGGGAGCAAATCAGCACACGCGCCGCCAGCAGCAGGAAAGGCTCAACCCAGAGGTATCTTCCTTTGCAACCATTCTGACAACAGGGAGACAGATGTCTGTAGGCACTGCCACTAACAACCAGGACAGCATTTCAACACAAGCCAGAGCGACAGTGTTTAAAAATGCCAACACACAGACAGGAACTAGGACACAGCTCTCTCCACATTGCTCTGGCTCCGTGCCCTGGTGTGGTGTCCGGCTGGCAGTAGTAGTCTCAGGAAATCACCAAGATCACTGACTCAGTCAGCTTGAATTTGCCAAGAACCCACACTTAATTTCATTTTGAACCCACAAAAACTGTAAGGGAATTGCCAGCACATTTGTTGCCAGTTAATTGTAGAGTCCACACTTACCACCAAAGCTTCTCCTCAAGAAAGCAACCAAGCATTCTCACACAGGTTACAACATAGGAAGAAAACATTACAAGGATGGTAACGTGGGAAAATAAGACATGAACAAATTAAGACCTAAATTCAGTTCTCAGCACTGATTCAGCTTGCGCTCCCAGAGGAGCAATTTAAGTGTTCCTGTGCCTTCTGCTAATATTAAACTTTTGCATCACACCCCAGTAATTTAAACACACACACCCCCTCTGCCATCCTCATTCTCCAGCTGCCCCCCTCCCACTGATCTGTGAATTAAGCTTAGATGCCAGCCCATTCATGAGATTCTAAGAAAGAAGAACAAACCCAGACTTGTTCACTGTGTACGTTCATCAGCCAGTATTATGGTACAGTGCCATATATTTCACTAGCTGTGTAACTTTAAGATGATTAATTTAGCTTCTGAAGCAAATTCCACCTTTAGGACTGCTTAGTGGGGTCTTTTGCATCCAGTTAGAGCATCTTAAAGCAGCTTTACTTTTCAGGTGTCGGTTCTTCATATTTCCTTGTATCAGGTTTGTTAAAAGCAACTCCATTTAAGCCCTCAGCTACTGATTTGGAATTAAAAGCCACTATTTAATCAAAGAAATAATCTTCCTTTAATGAAGTAACACAGACTGACCTACTGCCACACACATGGAGCTGCCGACACAGAAAGAGCAAGAGCTGCTTTCTCCCTGCCAAACTTCTGATTTCTACTGTGCGTTTGCTGAAGCTTAAAACCAAAACGTGATAAATGAAGTCATGCAGCAGCAGCAGCAGCAGCACATATTCCCCCTTCTGACTGCATTCAAATGTGACCGAGTTCCTCCATGTCCGCTTCTCAGGAAGGTAAAACTCCATACAGTTTCCTCTCAAAATGCAACATTTGGAAAACTAGGATCAACTGAAAACAAGAAGATAAAAACGAACAGAGTTATAGTCTGCTAATACACTGCACTCATTTCAGGCAGTGTTGGAACTTCTGTCCCAGCAGTGGGAGATATTTGGGAGTCACTGCATTGACCAACTAGCTCTTTTAGGACAATGCAGAAGGCATCACAGGACAGAATAATTTATTTTAATACATAGACATTTTTCCCTGGACCCCACAGAGAACATTATCATCAGGATGCTTGCTTTCCCCACCCACTCCTCCTTCCATCCCCTCACTAAATAACCTACCTCCCCAATTCATTGGCACATGCACCCAAAATCCAAACACAATAAAGCTTTTATGTTCCAATAAGCAACTATCACTGCCCTGAAAACTAAAGCCCAACTATTTGTTGCTGATGCAAATCCAGCACAGGCTCAGTCCTGTACATAAGATACCCCAATCACATAGAAGATCTGCTCTATGGGGACAGAACTGTAATTAAACATCAGTTTCCTGAATTTCTACCAGCCCATTTCTGCCTCCCATGTAGTCCATTCTAAGGATGGCATGTTAGGAAGACAGCTGGCCTGAAACTCTTCAGATTCTCTTTTAAAGGGGAAAAAAAAATAAAATTAAAGGGAAAACACTGCGGACAAGAAAATTAGGAGGGTCAAAATAATTAGCAAGAGTGAGGAGACGGCTGAATCAGAGCCTTCTGGGCAGTGTTGCTCAACCTCTTTGCCCACATCAAGGGGAAGCCTCACCCTCCACAGCACAGGACAGCCAGCCCTGCCCTATGTGGGAACTGCAAAGCAACAAGAACACCCCCCCGACACACACACACCCCAAACAGGCACAGCGGTCACAAAGCCCGGCAGAAAGGGACCCAAGGCCCATGTGCACTGCAGCGTGCAAGGAGAGGGGCAACCGCAAGCAAAGAAGCACCCAGAGCCGCCCTGAAGAGCACGGAACCGAAGGCCAAGGAAGCCTCCCAACAGAAACGCAACTTTTTGGGACTTCTCGCCGTGGGGCAGACCCTCTGCTGCGGTGAAGCGGCCCCAGCAAGCCTCCTCTCCACCCACAGGCCAGCTCCGATGGGAAGGGAAACTGGCAGCCTTCCCAGAGCCCGCATTCGGAGGCGGTTTCCTCACAGAAGTTGTCTCGGGAGGAGCTCAGCACCGCTGTCGGTCACCGCCTTGCTTCACCCCGCGCTTCAGCAAACCCAGGCTTCTCCTTGCATTTAAGGGTTTTCAAAGAATGAGGAGGGGCAGGAAGATAATGAACAGCAAGTCTCAATTGCCTGTTCGGAGAGGGCCAAGAGTGAGGATCCGCCTCCTGACCAACAAAGCGGGTCTGGCAGCCCCATATAATTTCAGGCATGGTAACAAACTACCAGAACACAGAAAAACTTACCAGGACATGAAAAGCATTTTTGTGCAATAGCTCAGACTCAGAAAACCTATGACGTGACAAAAAAACAAACCAAACCAACCCTACATCTCTTGCACAGGCCAGTGACCCACTAGAAACCCAGTTTTCCTTGTAGGTCATATCAGTAAGGCTCTATGTTTTGTTGCTTTGCATTTTGTGCGGTTGGAGGGTTGATTTGTTTGGTTGTTTTCTTGTTGGTTTGGTTATTTGTTTTGTTTGTTACATTATTATTATTATTACTACCCTGAAGAAGGCCGTGTCTCAGCACGCTGCCAGCAAGGAAAGCAAACAAGCAGAGCCAGCAGAAGCACAAGGTGCCCCAGTGGCATTTGGCAGCAGAGAAACACAGCCCTTTGCAAACAGTAATGAATTAACTTCTACAGGGCATCCAAGGAAGTGGAGGAGGGGACTATGGGACACAAAGGCAGCAACTATTGCCAATTTTTTTCTTCCCCTCCCTCCCCCCCCCAAAAGGTAAGTCAAGTCAGGAACAGTTTTGCCTGAATTACTTGCTGCTACACAGGATTTTGGTATTTGAGGTCTTGCCAAACACTGTTACTGCAGAGGCCATTTTACCTTTGTACTTGCTCTCCATGACATAGCCACACCAGCCCTGGATTTGGCTTTTTTAGAGCGTTTCCAGGAAAACAAGCCAGTGCTACACTGAGGCAAAGCGCAAGGCAAGACGCCTGTTTATATAATCAAAATACTGGCTTTGGGCCCTGCTGGTTTCTAGAAAAAATGGTTTTTGCTTTGCTCAAGTGGTGGGAAAGGGTTAGCAAAAAAAAAAAAAAAAATTTAATAAGGAGACAAACCCAAACCAACAACAAAGAAAAGAAGAGATTGAAGTCACCCCCCTACGCTCATAGTGGCCACTGGACACACTAGGGTCAATCGGTCAATCCCAGCCGGCTGCAGCAGCTATCACTCACATGGTTGTAGCAGTTCCAAGCTTTCCTGCTAAGCTAGAAATGCAGCCTGTCACGGTACCATACCAACCATCAGCCAGACACTGCGAATGATCAAAGGCAGAGGAGTGCCTCAGACTTTTGGAAGAGATATGGATATAAATACACATGCAGAAAGAGCCGCTTGCTACCAGAGCGCCCGCTTCCTTACCTTGCGGGATGCAAATCCTGTAGCAACAGAGTTTAGGGCGAGCCACACACCTAAAATCCACAGGGATGCTCAGAAAGGCCTGATCACAGCTGTACTAATTGACAGCTAAGGAAGCCTCAAAACAACTCTTTCAAATTTTTTTTTAAACTATTTTTTATGTTCTCCAAAGCAGGCACAGCATCGAAACAAGCCAAGGTCTCTGGGCACAGTCCATATATGCCATAGCCAGCTGGGAAGCTTTGGCACCTGAAAGAGAAGCTGAGCAAAGACTGCACAAAGCAATCCTCCACACAGAGCTGGCTTTGCCTTACCAGCTGTCTCCAGCCTACAACTGCAAACTTACCTACAGCAAGAGATGCTGAGGTCTCCTCGAGTGCCAAGTTACTCATCCACAGCACTTAAGTCTTTACCAGTGCTGTCAACTCACGCCAAACGGGCTCAGAAAATGTCTGTGCTTCCCCAGAAGCACCCTACAATCACATCTCCCTCCCAGAAAACCCCTTCCCTTCACATACTCTTTTGTGAGGTGCAGAGCTGAGGCTCAAGTTCCTGGTCCCTTCACCATGCTCTTCCAGAGCAGTCACCAGGACCCAAAGCCTTGAAAATAAAACTGGAAAATTAACAAATGAATAGATGAATAAAAAAGCTCCTCCCACCATCATCCCTGGTGAAAATGGTTACAAAAGGCATTTCCACCACTCTCTACAAAGAGTTGCTACCTGGCTCTGCCTACTATAGGTAGGGGTGAGGCCAGCACAGGCTGCCCAGGCAGATGATCCCTGGGTGGCATGGCCATGCCACGGATCATCTCTTGTGAGCTGGCAGAAGTGGAGGAATTTGGTACTTGCTGCCCTTCCCAAGCAGCAACTCCCCAGGAGGGAGTACTGAGGTTGTACAGAAGCGCTTCACAGTGACAGCAGTAGCACCAGTGCCTTAGCTACAGTTTTGTCCTCTCTAATAAACAGAGACGGTGAGAGATGTCAGCAAGAGATGCCAAGACAAGGAACTCCTCCTGCAGTGTGGCCAAACAAGCAGAGCAGAAAAATGCCTTTTGATCGTCATAACTGCAACAGCATTTCGGTCTGGTAGAGTCAAGAGAACAAGACCACAGCCCCTAGGAAGAGGAAAACCACATTTTCTTGTCAGACAGCCACAACCGAAGCCTCCACTTGGTTAAGGCAGGCAAGCACAATCCTTGCCCTCCCCAGAACCAGCACCAGGTGACCGAGACACAGCGTTTGTTTTAGATACCCAACTTCTGGCATTTGGTCAAGCAGGGAAGAGAATTTGCAAAGCCAAGCCTTTATTAGGGAAGGGAGGACAGGAAACCTCAGCATGGTAATGGGTTGTCACCATGATGGCAGCACGGATGCTGTCCTGAAGGATGTGAACATCTATCTAATAATGGTGCAATTTATAACGGATCCTACACATACATATAGGGTTCATCCCATGGTTTTACAGCAACCGGTCCCCATCTGTTCTACCTCCTCCCAGCCTTTAAAAAAACCAAAACAACAAAAACCCAAAAACCAACCAACCACAAAACAAAACATGAATTTAAGTCTGTGTCTATGCCACTGGGCATCTGAACAACTGTCACATGAAGACTGCAAGCTTCAGGAGAGCACAAACCTGGCTTCTAACCACACAACTCCCCTTTTTTGCCCTTCATGGTCTAAGACACAGTGCTCTCCAACACACACTCTCTACGCCAAGTCTCATGCTTCACGAGACAAAAACCAGAATCAATGGGGGCTTTTAAAATAGAAGATTTTACAGGAGGGTATAACCCTTCTGTGAAAATTGAGGGGAAAAAAAATAATCCACTCCTTTGTGTCCTACATTCCAAACAAGCTACTTATTTAAGTCTCCCTGAAGAACTCTATAAAAGTATTCCCGGGCCTGTACTAAGAAGACATTGCTACAGAAGTACAGAGTGCAAAGTTTTAGCAAGCAGCTATAAAACCCCAGTAAACCCACAGGCATGCTCCCATTCAAATTCTCCTTCTGAGAAACTTTCCAGCCTGATACTCCAGAAAGTTAACTGGTCTTCAGGGTACCAGCACATAGACTGAATGTTTTTCTCTAGTCACCTTTATTGGTAGAACTTCAAATTTCAGTGAATGCTTTCCCAACAGCCACACTGTCCTCACTTCCACTTCCAAGCACTGAAGGTGGCAGCTAGTATAATTAGCTAGGACAAAACCCCCAGACGCTAGTGGGAATATATAGGGAGGAGGAGGAGGAGGAAAGCAATCCTCTCACCCAAAAAAAATAGTCCAAAAGGTATAATAATACAGTTTACCAGGAAAAGACAGTCACTGTGTGGTTGAGGTCAGATACTGTGACAGGACCATACTTCTCTTCCTCAGTAGCACACGGAACATCTCATTTCATAGTATACAGTGTCAAGGGAGACATAGATCATAGGGACACTTGTTACCCCCAACATCATAGTCAACAGATAGAAAATGAAGTAAGAAATAAGGTGCAAAAGCCTAACATGAGTTTTAGAAACCGTGGAGGTCCCGGAGCACCAGAAAAGCATCCTACGGGAGGCAGCAGGCTCTTTTCACCAGGGAAGAAAGACTTGAGCCCTTGCTGAGCTTAAGCTTCTCCCCAGGTTCACTGTATGCTATTCTAGGATGCCTTACTGCCAGGGGTCAGCCTAGGTAACCAGAAAGGCTGCCTTCCACCCCCTTCACAGAATAGCAAAGGGGAGTTTGTTAGCATGCGGTCAAGGTACGTTTCACCAGTTACCTCAGCCCATCCATTGGGACGGGTATGCGAGCGTACAACAAGAGCAGCTTCAGGGGCTGCCTCTGAAAGAGCAGCTTGTGAAAGCCTGAGCACGTGGCCCGACAAACCTCTCCCCCAGAAGGCTGAGGGAGCCAGCTGCCAGGAGAGCAGCCTCCAAAGCAAACCACTTGCATCCTCCTATGCCAGGACCGCCTCTCCAAGAGGAACAGCGTGTGTGTGTGTATGTGTGTGTGTGTGTGTGTGTGTGTGTTGGGGGGGAAGGGGGCTTGTTTTCAAGCACTTACCAGGCAGATACCTAGCAGAACCACTAGATCCAAACGGTGTAGCTCACAGATTAGCCAGCACACAACAGCAGCTTTCAGGCACTAGCAGCTTGGGTGGGATTTCAACCGGTTCCTCAGACACCAATAACCACAGGCAGATGCCCCAACAGCTCTCAAACCAGACACATACACTTCCCTTTGATCATACGTAACACATTCAAACGGGTGAAACCTTCTCATCAGGCAGAGAGCAAACCCTTGCTACCAGCACCTCGTTGCCCCAGGGTCTGCTCCGATGCAGAGAGAGGAAAAAAAAACCGATGAGAGCAAAGGAGCTGCCCATGCCCGGCCATATATCTACCATGTCCCAGACAGCCACAGTGAACCAAATCAACACCTGGCCGGCCAGACATCCCCACCACAAGCTCAACCCAGCACCCTCAGGAGCCAGTAGTAGCTGAATCTGAACTGGAGAGCTGCGGCTACTGGGATCCACATGCTAGAGCTCAGAAACGGTTTTCCGAGCATACTGCCAGCACACCAAGCAGTTTTGCAAAGTGGTGAGGTATCCTTGAGGGAGCAAGTGAGAACACTACCGTGCTTGTTTAGGAGAATAAAACCCCACCCAAACAACTATCTTCTGCTCATACTGAAGCAGAAACAAAGCTGTGAAGGTTTTCCTTTATGTATTCAGCAGACTGGCAGACTGGGAAGGAGGGCAGTGAGAGAAGACCACAAAGAGGACAACTTAAGTGAAAACATGGGTGAAAGCTGCTGCTGAATTGTCCCCATGAACTTACACAGCAAGGGAAATACAGGCACACCAGACAGATGGCAGTGCTGGAAGAGAAGGGGCAAGCTGGCGTCCCCAGGCACCTGCAGATGTTGTACCCAGCCGCACCCAGCAGCCCAAGCAGGCTCCACTTGTCCTCACCCAACTCGACACAGGCCCATGGCCAATGTGATAGAGTCAGGGACACCACTGAAGTTGACCTTACAGTTAACATCTCCACAGCCAAGCAGGCTACTGAGACCAATGACCCCTGTTGAAGGGAAGCCACACAACTCAAGATAACAATTTAGAGAGCCTCATCTCACAGCTGGTGATCTGATGCTACACCAAGCCCACAACAATAAGCTGCCATGGGGTACACCATGTCCAGCTCTGCACCTTCAAGGATGTGGCCTAGAACACGAGACCTGTCCCTCACGTTTGGGCTACAGCTGGTTTCCCGTAGGCCTCCTGGGTAGAGGAGGAGAAGCAAGGACTAGGTGTTCTCCTTCAGCCAAGCTCAGCAGATGGGCACACCTTTACGCCCCAAGGACTGCCCCAGCTCTGCAGACCAACTGCAGATGTGCAGTGCACATGTGCACAACCTCTCTCCTCATGCCGGCAGCAGCAGGACCGCTTTTAATGAAACCATCACCATGAGAGGAAGACATCCTGCCTCTTTCCCATCACACCTTTCTTCTGCCACCACAGAAGGTGTCTTTGTAACCCTTAAGCGCCAGAAGGGTATTTAAAAAGACTGCATAAAATGAGCTGGGCTAAATAATGCAGGGAGAAAAAAAACAAATACACAAACTCTAAAGCCTCAGGGATAATAGAGATACAAATCACCAGTTCCACCATCCAGAACCTTGTGCAACCAGACCAGATCTCTTTGGGAGGAGTGAGGAAGAATCAGACAGTGGACAGAACATTTAATTTGCAGCATTAGTTTAAGAAGTGATGTAAAACCATGACCAAACATTTATGTAATTGAGGGGTGTACTGAGTATGAGAGAGCCTTAACCTCTTTCAAAAGTTTCTAAATCCTAAATATAGCCTCAAATGTGTAAACAAGTTTCAAACAAGCCAGGGGGGACAGGGTGACACCAAGGCGTGCTTTACCTTCTGAACACAGGAGTTGGGAGCAAGACCAAGAGTTTACCCTGCACACAGGAGCAAAACATGCACTTAGTGCAGATATGTAAGGGATGAAATATCAGACATCCCTGAGCCCGAGCTCCAGGGCACCCATTACCCTCCAACTCAAGCTTATGCCCGGCTCAAGCACCTAGGAGCCTTGCAGCAGCCAGCAATACACAGTACCCTGGATTACTACCTTCCAGTCTCTGGGAGCAGCATAATCTGTGACAGCAATGAATTTCCTTTTCCCAACCTACATGTATCCTATGCCTCTGATTTGTCCAAGTTTTGGAAGAAAAACAATAAAAATGCAGGAACTGGCTGGTACAGCAAGACATCGATGAGTCGACATTTTCAAAAGGTAATTTAAAGCTTGACTGTGCACCAAGTAAGGCCAGAGTCTTTAGACTCCAGAAGGAATTCTTCAAATGACATTAACAGTTGTAATGTAGAAAGAACTTAAGGGTGCGGTGGGGGTTTTAAGTGAAAGTTAAGAAATGCAACTTTAATTCCAAGAAAAGAAGAGAAAGAAAGCTTTCAAAGCAAAAAACTGTCAGCAAAACTTCCGTGCTGTAAAAGGACTTCACGTTTAGATGCCGCTGCCATGAAACCTCAGTACTCAGCTCTTGTTCCAACAACATGCTAGGGTACTCTCTCAGGAAAGCGGACCACCTCTTAACCCCCCTGCAGGGGACAGGATTACCCCGGCCAGCCTCGCAGTGAAGTTTGCAGTTTGTGTCAATACAGCAGCTTCAACTGCTCCAACTTCTAGGGTTTCTCTCACAACGCCTCGGGGCGTTCTCTCCCTGCAAGCCTATGTGGACAGGCCTGATTAGGCAGCATCGATGCTACCTGCTAGCAGACCCTCGCACACAGAGGAGTATCAGCTCTCAAACTACAGCCCAGCTCTCCAAGCACAGCATCCCTCCACCACAGGACATCCTCCACCCAGCTCCACCCCAGCTGGCTTTGCACAAACAAAAGAGAGACCTCATTTTAAAGCCAGCATCCAGCAGACCCTATACAAAATGCTTGGGATGCAAGGGCACAGTATGCAGTTCCACGCTGACCATCAAAAATCCACCCCCCACAGGGATGCAGGTGATCCTCTACCCAGACTTTGGGGGTGCAAGCCAGAGTCTGCAGCCTCCACACCACAGCGAAGATCCCCACTGCTATGCTGGGAGCCTGTTCTGCTGTCAGCTGGGGAACAGCTCTCCCCAAACTGCCAGCTGAGGTCCCCACTTAACCTAAACTGCACAAGGGGAATTTAAGCACAAAGGAGGGGGAACCAAGTTATAAGCAAAAATATTGCCCTTGGTTTTGTGGCCAAAAAAAATTAAAATAACAAATTTACTACCACCCAACTCCCTATAAACTCCCCCTTATCCCTTCAGGGTAGGGTCAAGAACTAGCTTCTAGTTTTCCTGGAAATATTACTCGGTTGTGCTGTTCAAGAACTGTAAGCTCACAGTTTCTTGCACTTTTAACAAAAAGTGAGCCTCCTCCTTTCCCCCAAAGGGCACACAGCTCTGCACTCCTTTGCAGAATATTTGTATTTCATCATTCACCACAAGAAATGGATATCAAAGGTTGAGGGCGTGGAATTTTTTTTTTGCTGCATTTGAAGATGAAAGTATCTTCACAGCCACAAAATTTGTTCAGCAGCTTAGAGAGACCATCTGTCTCCGTGGGTGGTACACACAGGCTTTTTGGAGGGCACCAGCAGCAGGGGAAAAGAAATTACATGACAAACCCCTTTAAGTACAGGGTAGGTTGGAGCACACGCTGGCTTTGTACTTCTGGGCAGTGTTGATTTTGAAAGACAAACCAACAAGAAGGGAAATCCCTGCAGATGATATCAATGGCATTTCCCTCCACACCACCTCTTTTCAGAGGGACGAAGCCTTGAAGCCTTGCAGCTCCCATCAGGGAGCCAGTAATACCATAGTAGCCAGGGAAATTAATAATTGACAGCAGGCCCTTCACTTAAAAGTAGGCTTGTAAACTTTTAAAGTATTAAGTATTCCAAAAATGTGAGACCGCCCCAGGGTATAACAATCACCCTGCACCACTCACCAGTGCTGCCTGGTGCATCTGCAGGAGCACAATAGGACAGGTACCCAGGCTGTGGTCTACTGCACTCAACCACCACTCAGCTCCTGCTGAAAAGGAGAAGGGAGGTGGTGTGTGCACAAGGGGCGATCAAAGATCAGGAAAAAGCACATGCAGAAAGGCAAGAGGCTAGGAAAACATGCTCCTTTCAAAGCAGTGGAGTCCTCCCAGGCTTTGGAGACAGGCTTTACCACATCAGAAACTCCCAGATGAGTTGCGCATGCAGTCAGATACTGACAGTCCATCCTAGACTTTCCCCTCCCTTCTAATGAGAAGCACCTGGCACTTCTGGAGTCTGCTGTTCACTACTGTCACAAACAAACATCCTCTTAATGAGGTGTTGCTCTGACCCAAGTAAGATGTCCTATCTGGTCTTTGCTGACAACACACCCCGTGCACAATCAGACAGACCCTCGTAAAACAGAGCAAGGCACTGTTCCCATAACTCATCTGGGAGCATCAAAGGAGACTGCTCCCTGCTCAGCAGGCAACAGCACATATGTTTTCAGAGGCTACTGGAAAATTCCTTTATGGAATTCCACGGGTATCCTCACAGCAAGAACCATCAGGTGAACCGCTCTCTGCGGCACCATCTTCCTTGGAGCAGACAGCAGGCAGGAAGGGGAAAGGCACGGCCTGTGACTAAGAATGACTAAGAATGCGGTTGGAAGTCTTTTCCCATTAAGTCATTACTAGTTTAGCCCTAAGTCAGAGCTTTCTTCCCTACTCCGTGGCATAATGCTCAGCTGCCCACCCCACACAACTGCAGGCAGAGTTCTGCGAGCTCAGGAATGGGAGGATGGAGAAGCAGCCCAGCTGCGGAGATGATGAGTTGCAAAAAGGTGGCTGTAAACACCCAGTTACATGAAGTGCTGCTGTAAAGACATTGCCTTGGAGGTCACAAGTCTGACACCTCTCAGACAGTGCTAAAGAAGCTGCTCTAGAGCAGACCACTCAGCTTCTTCAGGAGCTTCACACTTGCAGATGCAATTAACACGTATTCAGCCAGCTATCCCAGAACTTCTTGGGAGGAGAGACTAACACTGCCACTCATCAGGTTTGGTAATGAGTGGTGGGGGGAGGGGACAGTCACACAATTGCTCATCAGGGTGCCTTGGAGAGATTTCAGGCCCCCCTCCCCCCAAAAAAAGCATTCAGGAAGAAGGCTAATTTTATACAGGCTCAAGTCTCCATCAACAGAGCTGCTCTGCAAAGTTGCTGGTCCATGGAAAATGCTGTTCTCTAAGAAGCTCCTGTAATCAGGGCAGCAGGATGGTTAACAAGAAGTTTTGCTACAGCACAAGGTAAAAACTTACCAGCTCAATCTCTTTCATCACAGTGTTTATCACCATGGAAGATGGTGAGGGCTGAAGAAACCCTGAGTGTGTAATTCCTCTGGTCCTTGGGAAATGCAGGCCAAGCAAACTGTGCGCTGGGGTACAAACCCAGAATACCTCTATAGCATGGTTTAGCTGGGCAGGTACTGAATTGCACCAACGTGAACCATGCTTGTCCTGCAGTTCCACTTCTGAACACCTGACTGGAAAGAGAAATAGCCTTGCAAGCATATGGGATCAGTCACACCAAGAAGGACCAATGCAATTAGACACACATTACGAAGTTCCTTCACCAGAAAACAGCTAGATTTCAGCAGCTCTTGCTTCAGGAAAGAGATCCAGCTTCCTAACCCCGTGTTAAGCTGATGTATTTCACCATGCTAGAAACAGAAACAAAGGTGTCTGTATGTCACAGAAGCTTTCCTTTTTTGGGGGGTAGAGAGATTTTTAGGACAGCGTAACCTAGGCAGAAGTGTCGGCACAACTCCAGGCAAGTGCACTCTGTATACTTCAAATGTTGACCAGTGTTCTTCACTAGAAAATTTCCATCCTTGATAAGGCAAAGCATATTTGAGCAACACCCTGTTGTTGCAAGATGAGATGTGTGAGGCTTACCAATGCAGGCTGGAGCATGAAAAAATGTATTCCTATTCCTTAGCCTCTCCACACTCCCTCACTAGGCCTATGGAGGCCTCTCCACTAGCTTCACAGCCAGCTGGTTCATGAAGGCAAGTCCACATCAGGAAGGACAGAAAAGCAGACTGTAGCTCTTGGTACTTCATGCAGCCTGACACATGCCGACTATCATGGGCTTGCTCCTCATATCCCTACTGCAGAGGTGAGCAAAAGGGATGAGAAAGAACCACTCACAAACATTTCTAACCTCAGAAACCCAAGACTATACTAGAGCCCAACACTCAGCTGATGTGTAAGATCAGTAATTACTCACATGTGTTTGAAGCCATTCATTTTCTTGAGCTGTCTAGACTAGCAAAGTTCTAGGGTGGGAAAAGAATATTCACTGAAGAGGAAGGGAATACATTTAATGACTGAACTACAAAAAAGAAGGCTTTTCTCCAGCGACATCCTTTCTACATAGTTTCTGGGCCATCCAGAAGGAACTGAACTGTGGATGACAGGTACCAGCAGTGTCCCTACCTGTAGGGACAAACCAAAGCCTCAGCTGCAAAGCCTCAGCTCACAAAGCTACCAGCTTTTCAACAGGGCAAGTCATCTACTGTCACTCTCCCTCACTGTTGTTTCCCTTTGTTTTGCTTTCAAAAGTCTCCCCAGCATCCCCACCCAACTTCTCTCACATTTTTCCCAGGCTTGACCTTTCTTGCATCCACTCTATTCCCCACTCTCTGCCCATACATACCACCATAAAGCATTTCCCCTGCATGACAACCCTTCCTACCAGGAGCAGCGGAGCAGTCAGCAAGCTGAGACTTGGCACTACATTCACTGGGACTCCAATTTAAGTTTTACCTTCCCCCCACCAAGCTCCTGAACCGACGCCAAAGGGAACGCTAGTTTTGGCAGTCAAGACTCCCAGAAGAAAAGTTACAGCCAAAGTGCTGGGGGTGGGATCAAGCCAGCCTATTAATAGGCTGATTATAATATGAATTTGGGGAACTACTCCCAAATATGCTTACCCTCCTGGACCTAGGGCCCTTAGGGGTGGAGTGGAATACCTAACTCAGCACTTTCAGCTTCTTTGCTGTGTATGGAGCCAGGGAGGGTGGAAAATCCTGTCTGCACCCTGCCTGGCAAAAACTTGGTTTTCCAGAAGGGTGGCTGAGCTATTGTTTTTTTCCATTCTCCCCCAGAAAGGCTATTTCACTCATGCTTACATAGCAGCTCCCTCTGCCTCATCAGAAGAGACTTAGAATTTGAAAGCTTCCGCCTTGGATTTAAAAGGTTGATATCAACGGTTTTCCTGTGGAAAACCCAGTGCTACTCCAAGAAGCAACACTGAATAAGGTAAGATGCCTCAAGAGCCTTCTCGTCACCATCTTCTCTGGAGGACACCAGACTGTTGAGGAAGACAGAATCCATGGGAAGCCAGGGAGCAAAACTGTTAAGAAGTTTGGGAGCACGGGGAAGACAAAAGGCTGGACTGAGGCATCAAGGTTTTGATTTCAGGAAGCAGTCACATTGCTATACCTCTTAAAGCGCGCTTCCTCCTTCCAGGTGGCAACCCACAACCTCTCTAAAACCCTTTAAAAGTGCCGGGGGTGAGGCAAGCATGCATGGTGGCAAATGGAGAGCCCAGAGACAACAACAAGTAGTACACACATACTCCATACATAGACACAACCACCTCCCCATCATACACAGAAGGCCGCTTCTCCAGACTTCCTGAATAATCCAAACTGTCCTTGCATGTCTCCACATTTTGTCATCAACAGACATCACTCCAGCCCCCTGCCTCAGCCAGAGGCCGAGGGCAGCCCTTTGTGACCCTGACTGACATTCCACTGACAAGCACATCAAGACCTCTACAGAAACTTTGCCAAATTACGCTGCAAAGGTGTGCAAAAGTTCCCAAATTTCTTGTGTTTCACATAAACATCTCACAACCCTAACCTTTTAGAAGCTGAAGGAGATACCAACTGCATTCACTTCTTAAAGTGTTTCTCACACCGGGGCCTCACTATCAAGACCAGCAGCTCTAACCATTTAGATGTGAGTTACTCTCCCTGTTGCTTGTAGCACAAGAGAGAACGAACTCTCACTTTGATGGAAGATGCTTGGCCACTGATCAAACCTACACACTTCTACATTAGTAAAGATGGAAAGACAAAAGACACAGGCTTCAAAACACATCAATAGATGTTACACTCATCTGTCAGAAACCAAGGAAAAAGCAACACTAGTCTACCATTACTAGACACGCTTGACAAGACTCTCCTGTAACACAAGACACTGAAGCATCTACAGGCTTGCATGGTTTGAATTCAATACGCCAAACAAAATTACAATCAGCTTGCCAAGAAATGAGAAGTTATTAATTTTTCATACATCTCAGATTTCACCTTAAGTTCTACAACTCCTTGCTGCCCTTGCATCACCCAAGGCATTTCAAAACCTTGCTGCAAAGAGAGAATCAGAAAGAACATGGTTTCTAACATATGTGCTATTAAATATTTAGACCTTGATTCTCAAACAAATTCTTTGCTTCCAATGGGAAGGTTACTTACGTGGTTAAAGCCAGGCATGCAGACTTTGGCAAGTGTAAGATCTTAATTCCTCTGAACATAAACCCACTGTCTACCAACCAAGCAACCAGCAAACTCTCTCAAACTAAACCTGAACGCTGTGTGTAAGCATACAGGTACGTATGTACAGACACTGAACTTCCTGTGCAGAATTCTCTGAGAAGAGAACTGCCCCAGCATGCCTCCAGGCACAAAGATGTGGCCCAGGGGAACTCGTTGGTAGTCATCTCTCCATCTCCCTAGTCTTAAAACGCTGGATATGTCACATCTCACAGGGGAATTTTTAAGTTAATAAAAAATAAATTGATTTCACAAGAAACACAGAAGAGAGTAGTTCATTTTTTAAACCCTGAGGACAAACTTTCAATAAGTCAACAGGAGCGCTTCCATTACAGAAAAGGGGTTCTCCTTCACGTTTTACAGAGAAGGAAAATAATATCAGAGTCTAGACCTAGCTCACCCAAAAGGCCTTGAGTTCCTCCACTACACCAGAAACAACATCCAGGAGTCAACTCCCAGATTTGAGCTTCAACCATTAAATCTGCTTCAAAGCAATTCCAAAGCAGCTAATGGCTGGAGGAGACTGTTCCTGCATCCACTTAAACCAGCAGACACTAATCTCTTCATCTGCAATAGATAGGCATGCCACAGGGGTCTGGAGAGGATAAGCAGAACAGATGTTTAAGTGCACATACAGTCTGGAGAATCATCTTCAGAGCTCAGCTGCTAGCTTCACAGGGTACAGGAACTAAGATATTTCTAGAGAGCTTCACAGTACATGGGAACTAGGGAGACTGAGACACCTGTCCTTTCCTGTACTTTTGCTGGGGGAAGCATTAATCCCAGCAGGAAGGTGGAAGCAGGCATGCCCATATCATACCTGTAGACACTGCACAGTTCCCAAACAATCCCAGATACATCTGACCCAGCAGACCAATCCATACCTATGGCAAAGAAAGCCATACTCCAAAGACAAATCAGGAGCAGCAAAGCACTGCCAAAAGAACCACCTACATATACCCCAGTACTCATTAAAAATATTATTCCTGAATACCTGAACTGCTGGGAGATTTTGGCTGCATCAAGGCAGCTGCTTCAGCAGGACTAAACGCTACTTCCCTCAAGTCAGCACAAAATGCAGAAAACTGTTGATCTTCAAAACAAAGAAAGAGCCCCCAGTCACTGGAAGCAGTCATCAGATCCCACAGTGGGATCTGACCCTAGGTGACCTGGCTAAGCACTTCAAGGTGGCCCCAACCCGTCACAGTGACAGGATTCAGAGCACAAACACCTAAACACAAGCATTTCAACTGGCCGCAAAAGGCGCACACTGGGTGCAAACAACATTGCTTGATCTGAGTCGAGGGATGTTTATGCAGGTTCCTCACAACACTCTTGGCTGCACAGGACAGAATCATAGAATTATTCAGGTTGGAAAAGACCCGTGAGATCATTGAGTCCAACATCAGCCCTACTCTATAAAGTTCTCCCCTACACCATATCCCTCAACATCCCAGCTAATCAACTCTTAAACACAGTCAGGGATGGCCACTCAACCACCTCCCTGGGCAGCCCATTCCAGTGTCTGACCACTCTTTCTGTGAAGAATTCTTTCCTAATGTCCAGCCTAAACCTACCCTGCTGCAGCTTGAAGCCATTCCTTCTCATTCTGTCACAAATTGCCCCCATGAGAAGAGACCAGCACCAACCTCTCTACAATG